>CAWUFW010008776.1:600000-765064 GCA_963921515.1 Calotriton arnoldi
GGGGCTTATTTTGGGATTCCTGGCGTTCGAGCTTGCCTTGGTGCGTGCGGTCCTGTTGCCCAGCGACCCGTGCGCGCACCACAACGTGTGATGTGTCACGTCGGTGACGTCACGGCGCCTACGTGCGGCGGCCATTTTCACGTCAGGCTGTTGTGAAGACATCCCTGAGGATCTTCACGCATCTTCTATTGCACCGGCCATTATGGAATCAGGCTGTCATTCATTAAGCAGCTGCAGCCTATTCTGCGTCAAGATTCCTCAAGATTCTTAAGATTCCTGCGTTAAGTTTTCAGTATTTTATAATCGTGGCAGCGCATCCGGTGATGCGCACACCATTCTCACGGTACTGTGAATTTATACATTTTACCAATACTCCTAATTCGTACCGCACAGCGCTATTACACATGTATATTTTGTACGTCTCCTGACTTTTGCTGAATTTAAATGATTTAGGCAATTTACAGGTCTACATTGTTGCCTCGCACTTTTGATTTTGCCATACAGCGCGTCCGGTGATGCGCACACTTTATTTGGGTTCTGTTTCCTTTGTGCATGTGTGTACTTTGCAAACTTTGATTGTTTTATTGGCATTTCAAATTCACAAGTACCTTTTTGCGTGTTCTGGAATTCGTTCAAGGTGCGTACCTTGTGTATTGGATTGATTGTGGCAGCAACTCACCCACATTCGGCCATGGATCACATATCTGCCCCTCCACCATTTTTACAATCGGCTGGTTCACCTCCTGTTCAATGGGAGCAGTGGAAAGACACTTTCGAAGCATACCTTGAAGCTATTGACGGGGAGACCTTCACTTCAAAGAAGAAGAAGTCCCTGTTAGTTTACAATTTAGGTGCTGAGGGCAGGAACGTTTTAAAAACCTTACGTCTAGAGACAGTCAGTACGCTGGTAAGTGGCGACAGTGGAGATTCAATCATCGTTGATGATTACGCTTCTGTAATTAAAACGCTTGACAAAAGATTCAGCCCCAAGAAGAACATAGTTCTTGAACGGCATAGATATTTACAACGTGCTCAGATTCCAGGAGAGTCAATTGATGATTTTGTGGCTGCTCTTAGAATGTTGGCGGTAAATTGCAACTATAGGGAATTTAGAGATGAGATCATACGCGATCAGTTAATCGAAAAAACGTCCAACAAGAAAATCCAGGAAAAACTTCTGTCTTCTGATGATCCAGATTTAGAAACTGCGCTTACTTTAGCCAGGAGTGTTGAGCATTCTTTGTTGTGTATGAAAGAAATGAATAATAGCGCCTCTTCTAATGAGGTGAAGGTTCTTAATACGAAACCTGTCTCCAAATCTAAGAGTTTATCAGTTAACCCGTCCACCACTTTCCTTTCCAGAGGCAAACCTGAACAAAGTACCGATGCTCCTGTTTTTAAAAGTAAAGGTAATGAGATCATGTGTTTTCGTTGTGGGAGCAAATCACACCTAGGCAATGCTAAGTTTTGTTTTGCTATCAACCAAACATGTTACAAGTGTGGAAAAAGGGTCATTACTCTAGAATGTGTAAAGCTGTTATTGCAAAAAGGATCAGACTCGCATGGTTAAGACCATCGAAGAAGATACAGTTGACTCTGGTGAGGAAGTTTATGAGTTGCTGATGTTATCATCTTCTGCATCGACATCTGAAGGGGTGGTAGAATTATCTTCATTGAGAGGATCAGAAAAAAGGAAATCTCCTTCTTGTAAGATCCTAGTCAATGGCATCTCTCTTGGGTTTCTTGCTGATTCTGGTTCACCGTTTACCCTCATCAATGCAAATGATTTTGGTACATTGGCCAATGTACAATTGGAACAGTCAAGTATCAAGATTTTTGCGTATGGGGGCAAAAGAGTGGACGTCATGGGGAAATTTGCTGCAAATTTGGGTTTTGACACCAACCAAGCCAGTGCCACTGTATTTGTAGTAAAGGAAGGTGCCAATTTGTTGGGGTGGGATGAGCAAGGTGCCCTTGACATCATCTTGGACCCCAACCATCCTGATATGGTAGTGTCCCGTAGTTCATTATGCCATCATGAGTTGGGTTCCTCAAGTGTCCTATCTAAGGTCGAAGTTTCTCAAGTTTCGTGCAACAAGTGGGCACAGATTTTTCCTGAGGTTTTTAGTACTGAGCTTGGCAAACTCAAAGGATTCCAGCATCGCATTGTATTAAAGGACGGTGCAAAGGCTGTGGCCCACAAAGTACGGAAGGTACCCTTGAGTTTGCGTAATGAGCTTAAATGTGAGTTGGAACGGCTATGTAGTGCTGGGGTCATCGAACCAATCGAAGGTTCAGAGTGGTTGGCTCCCATAGTTTTGGCACGTAAGGCAGACAAAACTCTTCGCATGTGTGTTGACTTGAGGGACCTGAATGCGAATATTTGGATTGATCGCCAACCGTTACCTAACATAAACGAGATGTTGTCCACATTGAAGGGTGCTAAATTTTTCTCCTCACTAGATATCTCCTCAGCATATCATCAGATAGAATTGTGTAATGAGTCCAGACATCTGGCATCTTTTGTCACCCCTGATGGTGCTTATCGTTATATTCGTATGCCTTTTGGTCTTGCCTCAGCTTCGGCTGTTTTCCAAAGACTGATGACTAAGTTATTTAAGGACATAAAAGGAGTAGCATTTTTCCATGACGATATCCTCATCTATGGAAAATCCGTGATTGAACATGACGAAAGAGTGAGACAGGTATTGTCCATAATTAGATCTAGTGGGTTAACACTACGGGCAGACAAGTGCAAATTTTTTCAGAAAGGTGTTGATTATCTTGGTCACCATATCTCTTTCAATGGAATTGAACCCAAATTAAAAATAATTGAAGCTGTCCAAAATGCGCCTGTACCTATAAGCAGAGATCAACTTCGTTCCTTTTTAGGTTTGGTGGAATATTATTCTAAGTTTGTTAACAACTTTTCCACAAAAACTGCTGCCATGCGCAATTTACTGAAGAAAAATGTCAAATTTGTATGGGATGCTGATTGTGACAAACATTTTCAGTCTATCAAACATGAAATTGTGCATGCTAGTCCCCTTAAGCTTTTTGACATAAATGACTTGTGCATTGTATCCACTGATGCCAGCAATGTGGGATTGGGTGCAGTATTACTTCAAAGAAGGAGTGATGGTCGAGAGGAAACAATAGCGTTTGCTTCTAGGACCTTGAGAGGTGCAGAAGGCACTTACTCAACGATTGAAAAAGAGGCTTTGGGATTGTGGTGGAGTGTTCAACATTTTAGGAACTTCTTATGGGGAAACAAGTTTATTCTTAGAACTGACCATAAACCTCTAGTTGATTTATTTACTACTAAGGGTGGTGGGAGAGCTACACCGCGCATTTCTAAATGGCAATATAGGTTGCAGGAATTCCAATATCGCTTGGAGTATGTGGCAGGAGCGAAGAATCTTGTGGCTGATTGTTTGTCTAGATTACCACTCTCTAGTAATGGGCTTGAGGCTGAGGATGATGATGATTTGGAGATGGTGTGTGCAGTGTGCTCACTGGAGGATACTATGAGTGGAGCTTTGTCGGAACGGGAATGGTTGGAGTGTGTGTCTGAAGACACTGATATGGTCACGGTCATGGATCTCATAACCAGTGTGTGGCCCAGTGATAAGGATTGTCCTTCCGTGCTGACTCCATATAAAATGGTGAAAGACGAGTTGTCTGTGGTCAATGGTGCGTTAAGACGTGGTGGGTTATTGGTTGTTCCTTTGTCTTTACGGAGAAGAATTTTAAATTTGGCTCATGAGGGTCATCCTGGTATACGGGCAATGAAGCGTAGGATCAGACAAGATTTTTGGTGGCCTGCTCTGGACAAGGATGCTGAACACTTTGTTAGGGATTGTTGTACTTGTGTCACAAGTGATAAATCTCAGGTAACACATCCCTCACCTGTGGAACCTATTGTTGTAAAAGATACTCCGTGGACAAAATTGGCTTTTGATATTGCGGGTCCTTTTGGGCTAATTGGGAGTTCTCCTAAATACGCCCTGGTTTTGATCGATTACATGTCAAAGTGGCCCGAAGTAAGGTTTGTGGAGAATGTCTGCTCTCTGTCAGTTATCAAGTTTTTGCAAGACGTTTTCCTCAGAGAAGGCTTCCCTGAGGAATTAGTGTCAGACAATGGGACCCAACTGGTTTCTAGCGAAATGGAAACTTTTCTAAAGGAAATTGGTGTCAAACACACTCTCACGTCCCTCTATCACCCCCGCAGCAATGGCCTTGTCGAGCGTTTCAATCGCGTTGTAAAGGAACACTTACAGTTAGCATTAATAAATGGGTTACAGTGGCGGGAGGCGGTGACTGATATGTTGTGGGCTGTAAGAACTACCCCGCATGTTAGTACTGGTATTGCCCCATTTACCTTGTTGAGGGGAAGAATAGCTGGCTCCAAGTTAAACAAGGAATGGATGTCCAGAAGAGTGGTTGATTTGGAAAAGCTTTCTAAAGTAACTGATGTCAGAATGGCTGTCCAAGCAAGGTATAGCACCAAGGGTGATGGTAATCGTGCTTTGTGTGTCAAGACAGGGGATTGGGTGAGGATCAGAAAACCGGGCTTTCTTCGCAAGGGAGAGTGTCAGGGTCTAAATCCCTTTTGCTGTCTGAACCACACAGGAGCAGAATGACGCTAGGTCCCAATACCCTTCTCAGAACCAACCCTGCTAGGTCTTTTAGTATTCCATTGCAGGTAAGTTCTAAGGGGGGAAAAGGGGTTGGGGACAGAGAAGAGACTGCTCCAATATTCTGCCTGTTCAGCTACGTCTTCTTCTTCTTCTTACTGGACTGCAACATTAACATGTAAAACCTTTATTTACTGTGCCTTTTAACTTACTGTTTTTTCTATGGTGTATAAATAACTTATCTTACCAGAATGTTTACTGAAGCTTACTTCTCTTCTACTTCTCATGTATTGTTTGCTAGGTTGTATGAGAAGTCTTCACTCAGATCTCTTTCCTTTTCGTTCTCAGGTACAATCTGCACTTGATCCTGCTATTCCTTAATGTAAGAAAGATAAGGTAAGTATTTATTTCTGTATTCCTAATTTATGTATTATTTGGGTTTCTCTTTCTTTCTATTAACTCACTGTTAAGAGACTGGAGTGGGCCTTGAACTGGGGTTTCTGTAGTAGGAGGACTGGTTTTCTGTCTTTAATTAGTTTTCTAAACAATGCTTCAGAACTTAGGTTAAATGTTAAAATGAAGCGTTCCTTTTATTCAGGCCTTTGGTTTTAATGTTTGCTGGAAGCTCAATTTATTCTGCCATACGTGAGGAGAACATTACTGGAGTTCTTTAACACATGGCATGAGAAAGAAACATGCCGGGCTTTTGACCCTGACTTCACCTTTTAATTAATTCTCAGAAGAGTGAACAAGTTTCAGTCTAAGAAGACACTGTGTGTTGAAAGGTCACACCTGGTCTGACAGATTCTGGAACAGCTGAAAAAGACAGCTGATTCAAAAAGCTTTTATTTAATCTTCTCAGCTAAGGAAAGCAATTACTGAAAAAAGTATTTCCAGTTTTCAAACAAAGGAAAATATATTCTGACTCGTTTCCTTTTTTCTCTTTAAATAGAAATTTACCTCTGACACGATAACCTTTTCTCACAGAATGTTTTATATTAGCTACATAGTTTAACACTAACCTGATTAGTGAGGGAATGTAGTTCCGACGAAGCTAACCCCGATTTTATCGCAACTACCCTAACTGACTTCCACGACACTGGGAAAACAGGTGCTCTTCAAATTATTTCTTCAGTGAAGTGCACAGTGGAATGTTGAAGCACACTTCACCTGATGTCATGAAGCCTAAAAGACTAGACTGCTAACAGTGGTGTGCTGTCGCAGTATGTGCATGTTGGCAGCCATCTTGGTGTTCCATCGGTGCCAACAAGCACTCCAGCTTGAGGGATTATCTGACTTTTGGTAAGTTTGTAGGGGGAAAATGGTAGCCAGCATACAGTTAGAAGGAGGAAACCTCCCGTGAGTCCTGACAGTACCCCTCCCAACGGGGTTTCCTCTGGTCGTGGTTTGGCAGGGAATTTGGCATGAAAGGCTCTAATTAAACGGGGGCATGGACATTAGTACTCTTTTCCCAGGAACGTTCATCAGGTCCATAACCTTGCCAATCAATGAGGTAGAAAATTTCATTGCGGATGAGTTTTGAATCCAAAATTCGTTTAACTTCGTACTCCGCCTCACCATTAACCATCAGAGGATCAGGAGGGAAACCCTACGCAACCCCGGTTGAATTGGTTTAAGGAAAGAAACATGAAATACTGGATGAATTTTGGTAGAACCAGGAAGAGATAGTTGATAAGTGACTGGATTTATGACCTTCTCAATTGGATAAGGACCCATAAAACGAGGCTGAAATTTTCGGGGACCTTTGAGTCTGAGATTTTTTGTACTCAACCAGACTAAGTCTCCTACATGAAGCTCAGGTTCTTTTTACGTTTTCGGTCAGCGAAGTGTTTGTAACGATCCTTCGCGATCGACAAATTCTGGGTTACTGAGTGATGAATTTTAGTTAACTGTCGGGCGATATCTTGAACAGCAGGAACATTAATATCATCAAAATTAGCATGAGAATTGGGATGTCTGCCTGAGTTTATAAAGAAAGGGGAGTGGCCAGTGGATACATTTAGAGCATTATTGTGAGCATACTCCGCAGTCCATAAGTGGTCAGGCCAGTCACCCTCCTCATCTAACAAATAAAGTCTGAGGTGTTGTTCTAGGTCTTGGTTAATGCGTTCAGTCTGACCATCAGTTTCTGGGTGAAAACTGGTGGAATAACGATGGTCAATATTAAGGCCTTTGATGTAAGCCTTCCAAAATCGTGATAGGAACTGAGAGCCCCTGTCTGAAACGAGGACCCTAGGAATCCCATGAAGGCGAATAACATGTTGATTGAAAAGTTGGGACAATTGTTTAGCAGTGGGTGTACCTTTGAAGGGTATATAATGTGCCATCTTACTAAAAGTGTCGACAACTACAAAAATGGTATCATACCCATGGGAAGAAGGTAGATCAACAATCAAATCTAAGGAGACTGTGTGCCAAGGATATGGGGGGTTGGCATGGGTTGTAGGAGACCTTTAGGAGCTTGCCTGTCCGATTTTCCCCGTGCACAAATTTCACAGCCTAACACATATTGACGGACGTCTCGGCACATGTATGGCCACCAGAAACGACGTTTGAGTAATTCTTCGGTTTTCACAACACCTTTGTGGCCAGCCAGAGGGTTGTCGTGACATTCCTGCATTGCCTTCAGCTGAAGCTCCTTGGTGGGTAAATACAGGGTGGTACCTAAATAGGGGAGGCCATTGCGAATGAAACGTTGTGGATCTTCTGTGGCCCAGTTCTCCATTTCAAGGTCGGTCATCAAATTTCGAACGTGATGTTCAAAAGGTTCTAAGGAGATAGTTCCAATGAATTTTCCATCAGGTATGATTTGCTGGTTTTCAATGACTGAAGTTTGATTTTCTGTGTCGAGTCTAGAGAGGACATCAGCCTTTCCATTCTTGGATCCGGGACGAAAAGTGATAACAAAATCAAAGTCCGCGAAGTAAAGAGACCAACGCAGCTGACGTGGTGTGAGAGTTCGAGCAGATCGCAAAAATTTTAGGTTGCGGTGGTCCGTAAACACCGTTACAGTGTGTTTTGCCCCCATTAAGTAATGCCTCCAATCTTTGAAGGCATCTTTGATTGCCAAGAGTTCTTTTTCTGTAATCGTATAGTTGCATTCCGCAGGGTTGAGTTTGCGGGACCGATATGCCACCGGGTGTAACTGTCCCGTGTCCTTGTGCCTCTGAGAAAGTATTCCCCCGATGGCTAGGTCCGATGCGTCTGTCTCCAAATAAAAAGGCTCAGAGGGATCTGCATGAAGCAGCACCGGTGCTGTGGTGAAACTGTCCTTCATCAACTGAAAAGCTTCTTCTGCTTCTTCTGACCATTGGAACGGAACTCCTTTCTTCAGAAGAGGAGTCAGCGGAAGTATCTTATTGGAGAATCCATTAATGAATTGTCTGTAAAAATTAGAGAATCCGATAAAGCTTTGAACCTCTTTGATACTGGTAGGAGATTTCCAGTCTGTTATCGCCTTCACTTTTTGCTCATCCATTCGAACTCCTGCAGGTGATAACACAAAACCTAGGAATTCTACTGTATCTGTTTGAAGAGGCATTTCTCCAATTTAACGTATAGAGAGTTCTCTCGTAGACGTTGTAAAACTGCTCTGACCTGGTTGTGATGTTCTTCAACCGTGTTGGAATAAATCAGGATGTCATCTATGTATACTATAGCGCATCGGTCAATGAATTCACTTAAAACATCAGTGATAAAGTACTGGAAGGCCGCTGGTGCGTTACAGAGACCATATGGCATCACAAGATACTCATAAAGGCCAAATTTGGTCCTGAACGCAGTCTTCCACTCGTCGCCTTCCCGGAGTCTAATCAAGTGGTACGCTCCTCGTAGGTCTAGGCGAGTGTATATCTTTGCTTCCTTCACTTGATCAATTAGTACCGAAATGAGAGGCAATGGATAACGATTCTTCACAGTTATCCTGTTAATCGCTCTAAAGTCAATACAAGTCCTGAGATCTCCCCTTTTTTCGGCACGAAAAAAGTGGGGAAGAGACAGGGGACTGCGACGGTCGTATAAATCCGTTCTCCAGATTCTTAGCTAGGTATTCCTTCAAATGGATGTTTTCCTTCTCCGTTAATGCGTAAACTCTGCTGCATGGTAGATTAGCCCCTGGTTCTAGATCAATTTTGCAGTCATAGGGCCTGTGGGGGGTAACGTCTCTGCCTTTTTCTCATCAAAGACGTCTGCAAAGTCTTGGTATTCATCTGGTATCATGGTAGTTTGGATCGCACATACCGAACCTCCACCTTCACACAATTGGGTGGCAGCGCAGATTACAGAAGAATGTGTCTGGTCGTCGAAACAATTTTTGGTGCAGTAGTCTGAATTTAATTGAATAGTTCGGGCTCCCCAATCAATTAACGGGTTGTGTTCCGTTAGCCATGGTAGACCTAGAATCAGTTGAAATTGGGGGCGTCTATTAAATTAAATTGCAAGGTCTCTTGGTGTCCTTCGACAGTAGTCATGTGTACCAATTCAGTATGACTGGTTATGGGCCCTGAAGTTAAATCCGTACCATCCACCGCTCTGACCTTCTCACTTTTCTCCTTCTTGATAGCTTGTAAACCGATCAGGCTAGCGAATTTGTGGTCGGAGAAATTACCTGTTGCCCCAGAATCTACCATGACGATGATTCCTGTCAAGACCACATCTCTAAACCTTAAGGTCACAGTCATAACCAAATGGGGAGAGGAGACTTGTAGTGTGTTTGCCAATTGGTGATTTGTTGGAGTCGTTTTCCATTCGCATCCACAGGTCCAACTCCCCTTACCTGTGGTGCCTCTAGTTTTCCTTCTCCTTAGCAGGCAACTTTGGTCTTTTTAAGCAATTCTTGACAAAATGTCCACTTCCTCCACAATATAGGCACAGTTTGTTCAGCCTTCTCTTTTCTTTTTCTTCTTTAGAGAGTGGACCTCTGACTACACCGATTTGCATGGGTTCAATTCCCGAAGAACTCTCTACTGTCCGTGTGGATTCTGTTTTGACACGGTCAAAACGAGGAACACTTGGTCTAAGCTCCTTCCGCCGTTCTCCTTTCCGCTCACTTTGCCGATAATCGATCTCTAAGGTTAAATCCACTAAGGCAGAGATATCGGTGGGTCGATTAGGGATTTGAGATAGAGCGTCCTTCAATTCCTCTCGCAATCCTCTATAGAATACTGCTGCTCTTTTATCCTCGGGCCAGTTGGTCTCGACCACTAGTTTATTAAATTGGGCTAGGTAAGACACGAGTTCTCGGTTTCCTTGCTTTAATTCCAACAGTTCGTTGTCTGAAGCTTGAGATGCTGTTCTTCTATCAAAAATTCGGAGAAATTCCTTCTTGAAGTCATCTAAACTGTACAAAATTGGGTCATCCTTGGTTACTAGTGGCATGGACCATGAGGCGGCGTCCCCACTAAGGTAGGACAAGATAAACGCCACTCGGGATTGAGCATAGGGGAAGATCGTTGGACGGCACATAAAATGCAGAGAGCATTGGGTCAAAAAAATTTGCGCTTTCTGCGGGTCTCCATTAAATCGCTCTGGAGGGGCAAGAGGAATTACTGGGGATAATGAGTGGATTACTTGTGTGGGGGCAAAGGATGAAGTGCTGATGTTAGGACTCTGGGTTTCAAAGGATGTGGTGCTTGGCCTAGATCCCAAAGCTGGTGTTCCAGTTTTAAAGGTTATTACCTCCTGTCTTAGTATTTTATTTTCCTCTCTGACTGCCTCCAAGTCCCTTTGTATATTACTCAAAATCTTGCCCAAATTTTTTAAATCAAGTCCTTCTGCCATTCTGCTCAGGTGCTTGTACCAACGTGGGCACTTCACTCTGTCAGGGTCTAAATCCCTTTTGCTGTCTGAACCACACAGGAGCAGAATGACGCTAGGTCCCAATACCCTTCTCAGAACCAACCCTGCTAGGTCTTTTAGTATTCCATTGCAGGTAAGTTCTAAGGGGGAAAAGGGGTTGGGGACAGAGAAGAGACTGCTCCAATATTCTGCCTGTTCAGCTACGTCTTCTTCTTCTTCTTACTGGACTGCAACATTAACATGTAAAAACCTTTATTTACTGTGCCTTTTAACTTACTGTTTTTTCTATGGTGTATAAATAACTTATCTTACCAGAATGTTTACTGAAGCTTACTTCTCTTCTACTTCTCATGTATTGTTTGCTAGGTTGTATGAGAAGTCTTCACTCAGATCTCTTTCCTTTTCGTTCTCAGGTACAATCTGCACTTGATCCTGCTATTCCTTAATGTAAGAAAGATAAGGTAAGTATTTATTTCTGTATTCCTAATTTATGTATTATTTGGGTTTCTCTTTCTTTCTATTAACTCACTGTTAAGAGACTGGAGTGGGCCTTGAACTGGGGTTTCTGTAGTAGGAGGACTGGTTTTCTGTCTTTAATTAGTTTTCTAAACAATGCTTCAGAACTTGGGTTAAATGTTAAAATGAAGCGTTCCTTTTATTCAGGCCTTTGGTTTTAATGTTTGCTGGAAGCACAATTTATTCTGCCATACGTGAGGAGAACATTACTGGAGTTCTTTAACACATGGCATGAGAAAGAAACATGCCGGGCTTTTGACCCTGACTTCACCTTTTAATTAATTCTCAGAAGAGTGAACAAGTTTCAGTCTAAGAAGACACTGTGTGTTGAAAGGTCACACCTGCGTCTGACAGATTCTGGAACAGCTGAAAAAGACAGCTGATTCAAAAAGCTTTTTATTTAATCTTCTCAGCTAAGGAAAGCAATTACTGAAAAAGTATTTCCAGTTTTCAAACAAAGGAAAATATATTCTGACTTGTTTCCTTTTTTCTCTTTAAATAGAAATTTACCTCTGACACGATAACCTTTTCTCACAGAATGTTTTATATTAGCTACATAGTTTAACACTAACCTGATTAGTGAGGGAATGTAGTTCCGACTGAAGCTAACCCCGATTTTATCGCAACTACCCTAACTGACTTCCACAACGCTGGGAAAACAGGTGCTCTTCAAATTATTTCTTCAGTGAAGTGCACAGTGGAATGTTGAAGCACACTTCACCTGATGTCATGAAGCCTAAAAGACTAGACTGCTAACAGTGGTGTGCTGTCGCAGTATGTGCATGTTGGCAGCCATCTTGGAGTTCCATCGGTGCCAACAAGCACTTCAGCTTGAGGGATTATCTGACTTTTGGTAAGTTTGTAGGGGGAAAATGGTAGCCAGCATACAGTTAGAAGGAGGAAACCTCCCGTGAGTCCTGACAGAGAGTCACGTTTTTCAGCTCCTAAAAGAGTGTCTGAAGTGAAGGATCGTGTAGTGGTGTTAGAGAATGGGAAAGTGTGGAACAAATGTACTATCTCCAAGGTGCCTGAGTCGATGCTCGGCTATGTCAACCGGAGATTTGGGGTTCACTTCCCTTCTAGTGTTACACCTAGTGCTGTTATGGACAAGGAAGTCATTGCTCAAGATCAGAACGTGTCCAGGCCTCTGTCATCTAGGTTGAAATCTGTTCCCGTCAAGTTTCATGACTATGTTATGTCAACAAATGTTCATGGCAGGGAGTCTGCCTAGCACGACCTGGTGTATCAAGAAATTGCGTCTACCTGGTGTAAAGCAGTTCCTTGTTGATTTGCTAATTATGAAATGTATTAATGTAATTCCCTTTATTTATTGTTATGCTTATGTTTTTGTTGTTTTTCTTTTGTGATGTGTGAAGGAAGGGGGGTGTGTTGGGAACTCTCGTGGTCAGCTAGCGCTGCTCCTATGGTTCCATTCTAGAGTGTTAGGGCTTGGGCGGCAGTTGCTGCCAAGACCTGGAGGTTGTCGGATGTAATAAACTTCACACCAACCTTCCTGCTGCCGCGTCCTCGTCTTCCTTTCACCTGGGTATCTCAGGTGGTCCTGCCATAAATTGCTAAACACTGCAATACCTTCCAGGCAGGAACACAACACTCCTCCAGCCCTTCGAGAACATGATTCACTGACACTGAAAAATGGCAGTGGCATTCCTCAATCCAAAAGGTATCATCTTGACCTGATATAACCCCTCTGGCGTGTAAAGTGCCATCTTCTCCTTGGCACCTGGTGCTAAGGCAATCCTCCAGTACCCACTGATCAGATCAAAGACGCTCAAGTACCTGCAGCACCTAAGAGATCCACAATCTCATCCGCCCTCTGGATTGGATGGGCATTGGTCTTAGTTACCTCATTGAGTGCTTGATAGTCCACCCAGAACCGCAAGCTGGCAGACCCTTGCTTTGGTACTAGCACTAAAGGACTAGACCACAGACTACGAGATCTGTCAGTGATCCCCAGGTCCATCATCTCGGCAACCTCCTCCTTGATGTATGATGCATCCAGACCCTGGTCAGGCATTCTGTGTATTCACCCATTCACTGCCTGACTGTCCCCTGTGCCTGTCGTGCGCAAAGACAGATGTCAACCCTGGAGTCAGCGAGAAGATGTTGTAGGCCCATCCCAACACCTCTATACATTCTCTCTGTTCAGGTGTTCACTCAGGGGGGTAAATGAACCTCTTCCATAGTGTCATCATTCATGTCAATTTGCAGTAGGTTAGGAAGATGCTCAGTGTCTTACGCATCCTCCTTTGCCATAGCCATGACAGTCAGTGTGTAATATCTCTCATTGGTAACACTTCAGCTGGTTCACATGGAGCACCCTCCTTGGTTCCCTTGTGGCTCCTGTGTCCACCAAATAGTTAACATCAGAAATCTTCTGATCTACCTTTTTTGGGACAAATATGCTTCTGCAACAACACTTGCTGACCTTGCTGATACCCAGTCAGTGTAGCTTTCTGGTCACACCGTTCCTTTATCAGCGCTTGGCTACCCTGAGGGTTTTCACCTAACTTACATATTACGCATTCAACCTTCTGAGGCTAATCACATTGTCCACCACATCCTTTTGTGGAGACTCTGATTCTCCTTCCCACCCTTCTCAGACCAAAGAGAGAATTCCTGGTGACATGATCCACCATAAGCAAGATATATTTGTTGCCTGAAGGTGATGGGGGATCAAACAGTCCAACTCTGTCTATTCCCATCTGCTTGAAACGTACACCTGCAACTGGTAGGGGGACTAACACTCCGCTGGCAAACCGGACAGGTTCTACAGAACCTCGGTGTCGCTGCATTTACCTGGCCTGTAGAAAAGAGTCTAACTTATCGTGGGTTTTTCTAATGCCTAAGTGTCCTGCCAAAGGCAGTTCGTGGGAAGTTGACAACAGGAAATGTGTGTGCACTAACGGAACCTCTGGCCTTCTGCTAGATCCTGGATTGGGATTCACCAGCTTACTATAGCGTAAGCTATCCTCCCAGACATCATAGTGTTTCCCAAATACTCTTTTCCTGACCTGTTCCTGGGCTTCCTTACAAAAGGCCTGCAAGCGAAGGGCACTCTTATCTGCGTAGCAGAAATCATTCCAGACAGGCCCTCTAGCAGCTAACAAACCATGCAGCTCTGGAAGTGACCCAGACTCCAGAACCTGCTCCATTTCAGGAGCCTCATCCTCCTCTCCCTCTGGAGCACAAGTGATGGTCTTCCCTGCATGTTCCGTGTTCGACCATGACCAAAAATTCATACCAATGATCCAGATATTGTTATAGGTGGGACACTCAGGGCAGGGGTGCTTGTCCGTCACCATGCAGGGGACATTTCCTTCCCAACAGTGTGTGTGGGTGGGCGTATGTGTGTGTGTATGTATAGTAGGTCTTGTAATAATATAAAAACTATGGTTTAAAAACCTAGAAAACACAGAAATTCCCCAGTTACCATACGTAACCAAACTAGGTATAAGCTGCACTCCCATAGATATAAACTGTCATCAGAGATGTCATCAATGATGTGATTTAACATGTCATGTGTGATGTAACATATAAAGTCATAAGCAGTGCATCGTTAGGGTGCAAGTTATACGTTGGTCAGTTACATATAACTGGTGAATGTCAGTGGTTTTTTTGTTTTTAAACATTAGTTTTTATATTATTACAAGACCTACGTATAACTCCACTTTATCCTTTCATTTTTTCAGAGAATTGCTAAGGGTGCTTTTTAACACAAGTTAAAATCTTAGTTACCCGTACCCTACGCATAGCTCTGCTTTAACCTTTGTTTTCTGCAGTGAATTTCTATTAGTTTTTTAACGTACAGTAACATCTTATTACCATACCTGCGTATACTTCACCTGGGTGTTTGGGCCCAGGGCCTGGACTGCAACCAGACTTTGTGCTCAACCTCCCCCCAACCCCCGCATACTTCCTGGCTTAGGGTTGGCCACTTGACCTAGCCTGCAGCCAGGCCATGCGCCCAACCCAGTGGACTCTCAACCCCCCACCGTGCAGGGCCTTTGGCCATGGGCATTGTGGGGTGAGCCGCAGGGCTTGTACACAATCCTGCGGACAGTCAACCCTATGTGCACCCACCCCTCAATTGTTTGGGTTTTGTTTTTTATTTTCCCTGTGGAATTTCCACAGCTCCCAGCAGGGGCTGCACTGGGACTGCTGGGAGTGCCCCAGAGGCACAAATGTATTTTTTGTCATATTACCCCCTTCACCAAAATACAGGCCCCTTACCCTGATCCCTTGTACCATATTGTTTTATAAACTCAGGACAAAGAAGAGTTTCCAAGTCCTCAAAATGGTGGCCATAACATTTCTGTTGATGTTGCGTTCTGTCAGTCACTCAGCCAAGCCTAGATATCACTAACTTTTGAACCTTAATTTATCAAACTTGGCTGAATGAATTTATACCAAAAGACATAAAACACACTTTCTGAGCAAAGTTGTAGCTTTCTGCCAAATTTTGTATAATTCTGTTCAGCCGTTTTTTCTGTTTTGCTGTCTAAAATTCCTATGGGAAACTCCATGTGGGAAAATATTTTTGGGGGAATGTTTGGTGAAGGTTCATCAAAAGGCACCAGAGCTATTAGCAGAACAAGAACTTTCTTCCTATGGGAACTCTGAACTCCGTGCAGCGACATAGTGGTGTCCGCCACTGTGCAATATATATTCGAAGCCTGTACTTTGTTTGCGATTTTTACAGGCCTCAGAATTAAGCAGATAGCAAGAGTGTCATGAGCTTCTAACTTTTATCCCTATTTTTCTTACAATTTTAATAGTGATCCACCAGCTTCCGAAAATAATTAAAACAGACATTTATCGGCTTCCTAATTTTAACAAACTGAAAGGTAAGAACAAGCTATGGGATTGTTGCAAAGTCATTCTGCGCCCTGGGTCCCCGATTGTTTTCTGAATAGTACGGGTGGTAACTGACTCCGACTGTCCCTGCGCTCTGCCTAACCAGGCCCAGGGCCAGTGCTATGCTGAAGACACACTTAGAATACAGTGAAAACACCTACATACACTAGGGTACACTATGGGTTAGGGTACCCCCATGATTGGCATGACCTCCCCTATAAGGCCCTAGTACATAATAGGGCATGGGGATTGAAACTACCTTTAAGTCCCTAGTATATAATACATACATGCCAACATTAAAGGACAGGGAAGTGGGAGATTTTGAAAAAGAAATCGGTAGAATGTAATTTCCCTTTGACTTCTAATGAAGAAAATGCAATTTCAGGTGGGAGACAGCTAAAATAAAGCCATTTTTGGCTTGATAAATCGGGAGTCTTCCGCCTGAATCGGTCTATTGGCATGTATGAAAATAGGACCTAGCAGTTTAAAAGCCAGCAGCCTTTCTGCACTTGCCTGTGTGCTCTGCTGGGACCTGAGGTCAGTTTAAAAGTAGCCCTGTGTTGCAGGACTGCTTGTAACATGTAAATTGTGCCCAAACTCGACTTTGGTGTTTGGGGCACTTAAAAATTAATAAACTACAATATTTTGGCATATTCTGTACCGCCAGGGTCTCCCTAGGTGTCCCAGTGGTGGGGGGTTATGCACTTATAAGGAGGACACTTATGAAATAGGTTTTATATGCCCTGGGATAGTGAAATGGCATGTTTCACTTCCCTCATTGTAGTAAAGTATTTCCCAAAACCGACTTTTGTGCTAGGAGCACTGTGGAGTGAGGATCTGCAATATGTTTATATATTCAGAACCCCTAAAATCTCACATAGGTGTTCCAGGGGTGGGGGGTCCTGTAGATATAGGCAGGGTACTTATAAAATATGTTTTATAAGTCCAGGTGTTGGAGAAAATTGGCCAGTTCATTTTCCCCATTGCAAATCCCCAGCCACGTAGGTTAACATGGCAAGAGGTTATTAATTAATGATCCTGCCAGGAAACACAGGGAAATATAATTCAAGGACTTACTAGAACGGTATTGATAAATCCAACAATATACTATTGTTGAATTTATCCTAAAATGTACAGACAAGAAGTTATAAGACTTTCTTGTCTGTAAGCCAAAATTCAGCCTTCCAGTGATCAGCCCTGATTGGTCAGTGCTAAGTGGATTAGCCAGGCTGCTTTGATGAGGTGATAATTAGCCCTGTGATGAAAGAGCCATTCTGTGAGTAGCAGGTTATGCTGCATAGGGATGCCAGAGAGAGGGGGAGGGGGTCGTAAACCATGATCTTCAAAAGGAGGGGACAGGCAGAAGAAACCAGTTTCATTAACACCCCTACACTCTGAACTAAGTGTGGGCGGTGAGCTCTGCTACGCTAACGGAGTTTGTGGAGTTTTGACAACTCCGTCCTCTGCTGGGAGAGCGGCGTTTTGGTAAAACTCTGATTCCGCTGAGTAGCGGAGTTTCCCCCCACCGCCCACCCTGACTCACCGTCGAGGGGAACGCCATTATACTGCTTCATCACTTTCAGGGCATCCGCTTTCCTCTCAAAGTGAATGTCAGCAGTGCCCAAACTGCGGCCTGACCGATCATAGTGCACAGCAGCTTTCTAGTTTCACTTTCGTCTTCAAGGTCCCAAACTCCGTAAAGAGCTCCTAAAAAAAGAATTGGAGCAAATAGCTTTAAAGGACTGCAAGAACATGGAAACACAATCCTTCACTGCAAACCGTGCACCTAAAGGCCAACCCCTGAATTAGGAATTACACCCGCCCTGATTAAAGGTATTCCAATACATGCAGGGTATTAGAGTGGTTCTAAGAAACAAATTCCTCTATTGCCGTGTTTGCATTGGTTAATCATCAGGGGTGTGTCATCATTGTGGTCCAGTCCACTTCGACTGTTGGAGGACTGTACCAAGGTGCGCCATTAGGGGCCTGGCTGCCAGCTGGTTACCTAATTAGCCTCCGTTGGAGACTGAACCCCCCTCTGCGAGTGGTGGTTCGTGCCGCTGGTTCCTTCGTACTTCCTGTATGGGTGTGGCGGAGGGCGAAGAAGCTACTGCTATCTGCCTTTTCCGGGTTCTGTCATATTGCCAATTTGCCTGCCTTCCTGCGCCGCAGGTATCGGGCCCGGGAGATTATCAAGTAAGGCACGGTGGCCAGCAAAGAGGCAGAGTCCTGCTGGAGGAGAGACGGCAGAGGCGATACAGGTTGGGCACAGAGAGCTTGCTGCATGAGGAGCAAGGAAGGGAGACCGGATAAGGTATGTGGCAGGGTCTGCACATGCCCCTGTGGGGTACCTGGCATGGGGCCCTCGGTGACACCACCACCCAAGGCCATGGGAGCTGCTATCTGGACACTGTGCATCCTGTGCCTAGTGACCCACCCTCTTCCTTTCCCAAAATCTGCCCCAACCCTCTTCAGTCCAGCTGAAGACACCCAACTCGCCTCACCAATGGCCTTTTTCTCCAAGCCTCTTTGACTCCACCTCCCCGATCATGAGTAGTCCTTGATTTCTGTCCCCCGTAGGGGTGAGCGGAACTCCGCGGAATTCCACAGAGGTTTAGCCAGCTTTTGCCTCTCTGTTGAGACTTAAGCCATATTGAATTTTGGAGAAATAGTGCTTTCTGGGAGACCATTGTGTCACACTTTGGAGGAAATGGTCATGCTCTGGGGTGTTGCCCTGCACCTCATTGGACAGGAATGCCCTCCTGTGTGACCCCAGAGAACACTGAATAAGTATCTGAGCGGGGCAGTGCCTCTCAGCTCTGTTGTTTGAAACTGAGAGAAGAAGAAGGATTGCCAAGCTGGAAACTTGATTTGCACCATCATGCCCTGCATTCTGACTGACTGCACCTGCTGCATTATCTGGAACTACAGCCGTTTGAATGTACCTTGCTTCAAGAGGAATAAAGAGTGGACATCAAGCTGGAAACTTGATTTGCACCATCAGGCCTTGCATTCTGACTGACTGTGCCTGCTGCGTTATCTGGAACTACAGCCCTTTGGATGTACCTTCTTTCAAGAGGAATAAAGAGTGGGCTCCCTGCAAGCTACAGGTTAACAGAGCTCACCTGAATCAACTCCACCAAGGGTCCCCTGCCTAGAGTGTATCCAGTGGACTTTTAAGGGTGTTGTCCAGGTGCATTGTGGGAATTGCGGTCCCAACCTTTCGAGGTCCATCTTGGAGATTCCAGACCCTTGGATTGTGTTTTGGACACTTTGGACCATAAGAGGAACTTCAGGGCGAAGTTCCAAAAGTTTGGGAAAGTTTTGTGAACTTTTGTGAAAAAGCTCCAGAGGGTGAAAGGACCCTCACAGAAAGGCAATCCGGCGAACCCTCACCGAATCCGGCCTGCTGGAGAAGGCTGCACGACATCTGGTGAGAAATCTGCCAGAAAAGTTTCTAATTGTGAAGGTAAAATCTTGACCGGGGCCTCCCGCTTAGTGTAGCTGACCAGAGCTCCATCGCGGTCAGCCTCAAACTTTGACTTTGTCCCGGTCAGGGGCCACCAAATGTCCAGAGTGGCACTATTGGTTTCTAAGCACTAGAAAGTGTTAAATCTTTAAAAATGCATATCTCTGGTTCTCTACTGCAGTAATTTTTCATTTTGGTGTCATTTTTATCTTTTTCCTTTTTTTTAAAATTTCAATCCATAACATGGTCAACCACATGACATTACATTAAGCATAAAGATCCAACAATACATACAAAAATTCAATATTTCATTGTGATCATTGGGTGCAAAAGGGGTAATTAAACAACCTGATAGCTATGATGAATAGGGTTAGGTTACATAAACATACAGCATATGAAAGAGTAAAAGCTATCATTGAGCCACTGATCTTTAGGCCCAGTGTCTGTCTACGTCTAAGAGATTACAGACTATGCTCAAGATTATAAATAGCATAAAATCTAGCTCTCCACAACTCAAAAGTGTGAGGTTCCTTCTTCAGCCAAGAGGAGGCTATACACAAACGTGAAACTGCAGTGGCCATGAATATCAAGTACCGGGATTCATGAACAGCCTGACCTGTTATTGACCCATCCCCTATACCTAATGTTATGTTATGTTATTTGAGCTTATATAGCGCACGGTTACCCAAGGGTGTCCTGGCGCTGAGCATACCTGCTGGTCATCAGTGATAGGGATTTTACTGTGAGAAAAGCCAAGTTTTCAGCCCCCTTCTAAAGGAAAGGAGATCTGCTGAGTTCCTCAAATAGGGTGGGAGCTCATTCCAAGCCTTAGAGGCACAAGTGATGAAACTTCTGCCCCCCCAACTGGCCTTTTTAATCGGAGGAACTAGGACTTGTTTCGCTCCAGTAGACCGAAGGTTCCTTGCGGGGACATACAATTTGAATTTTTGCCTCAGATGGTTGGGGCCAATTCCATTGAGGGCTTTGAAGGCCATGCAGAGCGCTTTAAAGCGTACCCTTAGCTTCACAGGGAGCCAGTGTAACTGTTTTAGCTCCTTCTTTACAGAGACGAATTTGGGAGTACCTGTTAGCATTCTGGCTGCAGCATTCTGTGCAATTTGAAGCCTGTTAACATGCTGTTTTTGGGCATTTAAATATAGACTGTTACAGTAGTCAATCCGTGCCATAATAAGGGCCGTGATCACTGTCCTGAGACTGCTCTCCGGAAGAAAGAACTTTATTTTCCTAATGATTCTCAGGATTAAAAAACATGTCGAGACCACCGAGCTTATGTGATCGCAAAAAGAGAGCTTATTGTCCATAATCACCCCCAGGTTTTTTGCTTTCCTGGTGGGAGAAGGGCAGAGGCCCAGCTCTGCTGGCCACCAATCTGGCGTCCACAGGTTAGGGTTGTTTCCAAACATAATAACCTCTGATTTGCCTGAATTTAATTTCAGGCAATTGGATGACATCCATCCTGAGATGGCCCTCATGCAATCATGAGAGCGAGCCCCTGTTTCCTTCTCTTCCCCATCTCTAATTGACAACACTATTTGCGTGTCGTCTGCGTAGGAGGTGATTTGGAAGCCGTAGGATTTAATTAGGCCCGCCAAAGAGATCACATACACATTGAAGAGTGTCGGGCTTATCGATGAGCCCTGTGGCACCCCACACGGGAGTGAGAAAGGCTTTGACCTATGATTGTCCAGGTCCACTGTTTGCGTTCTTCCAGAGAGGAAGGACTGTAGAGGTTCCAAGCGGCACCATGTACTCCTACTTCAGACAACCGGTCCATAAGAACTTCATGATGGACCGTGTCAAAGGCTGCTGACAGATCTAACATAATCAGAATTGCCTTTCCTCCTCTGTCCAATGCCTCTCGCACCTCCTCTGTAGATTTGATTAGGGCCAGCTCAGTACTGTGTTCTGCTCTAAACCCGTATTGCGATGAATCGAGTAGATTGTTAGTTAGCAGAAATGTGCTGAGCTGGATGTTCATGGCCTTTTCAATAATCTTGGCGAGAAGCGGGAGTCTTGAGATTGGCCTATAATTGTTTGGATCAGTAGGGTCTAATAACATCTTTATAGGCGCTACATTCATTTATGCCCCAGTCACCTCAGAGAGAAAGATTTCGATTTGACCCAATAACTGTCTTACATGAACGCAAGTGCAGAATATATGCAGAATATCTGCCTGTTCCGCCCCGTAGCGAAAACATTTCCCATCGTTCGTCCCCCCCCATTTATACATTTTAGCAGGAGTATAATAGAGATCGAATATAGGTTTAAAGTGCTGTGCTTTTAGACTGGCAGAGATCAGAATTTCCGCCGCAATCTCAATAGATACCTCCAACATTACCCCCTGCAGACCCAGCAGATTGTTCCATTTGAGATTTTGCACCTCTAAATCATCCTGTTGCGAGTCCAACAGACAATTATATAGGGAGCCAATCCGGTCTTTACGTCTAATGGCGTCTACCAGAGGGTTTTGCTCTACCACCCTCTGCTTCAACTTCCTGTGTAAAAAATATCGGATCTGTAAAACTTAAAGAATTCAGTTTTTGGAAGAAAATACTTTCAAGCCTATGTTGAAAATGAGAGAATACCATCATCATTGTAGAAATCACCTATTTATCCC
Organism: Calotriton arnoldi; assembly: GCA_963921515.1. Classification (NCBI taxonomy): domain Eukaryota; kingdom Metazoa; phylum Chordata; class Amphibia; order Caudata; family Salamandridae; genus Calotriton; species Calotriton arnoldi. The sequence continues at coordinate 621,953 of CAWUFW010008776.1, forward strand.
CTTATGTCTCCATTTAGCTGTTGTAATGTCCCAAAAAAGAGAGGGCAGCACTGTCGATGCGGCAGTGTGTGTGTGTGTAGTAGCAGACCCCCTCTATCCTAAAGAATCTACAGGCCGATTTCCAGACTTTTAAAGCCGCTATCAGGACCTTAAAACAAGTTTCTTTATAGTAACTTGGTTCAAGCATCTTAAATAAACAGCTCTCGGCCTCAGAACCAAGTATCATCTGATAGATGGATGGAGCCTCTACCATATTACCAACACCCCCCTGTGAGTAATATCCGCATATTTTGCAAAATGCAGGCATAATAATAAAATGTAAAATTAGGCACTGCCCACCCTCCGCGCTTACGAGGTAAGGTCATGAATTTCATTGCCCTACAAGATTTCCTCTGGCCCCACAGAAATCTACCACATATTGACTGTAGGTTCTGGAGCTGTACACGAGTAAGTTCTAATGGTACTGATCTAAAATAATAAAGCACCTTAGGTAAGATATTCATTTTGAGCGCATTACATCTTCCTACCAGCGAAAGATGAAGACATTCAATCCTGTCCAACAGCTTTTTAATTCCCTCCAGCATAGAACCCCAGTTAGCCTTTACCAATACTGAGATATGTGACTTCATCCGTAACCCTAGGATCGCCGGTACAGACTTGGTTTGTACAAATGACCTGCGTCTTGGATGTATTCAGTTTGTAGCCAGATGCCAACTCAAACATGTGAGCCAATCGCTCTATCTCGGGGACAGCGATAGTTGGGTCAGAGGTTATGACAGCGACATCGTCTGCTTAAGCAAACACCCAATAGCTTTCCTGTCTACATTGGACGGACATAATCATCGGCCTTTCCTCCAACATAGTCAAAAAGGGTTGATATATAAAGCAAATAACAGTGGGGAGCAAGGACATCCCTGCCTTGTGCCCATAGAAATAATAACCGTCTCTGACTCTAAACCCATCATGCAAATTCTGGCTGTAGGGGTCCTATACATAACCCGAATGGAGTTGATAAAGCCTGTCCCAAACCCCAGCCGTCGAAGAACCACCCATAAAAACTCCCAGGAGACACGATCAAATGCCTTTTTGGCGTCCAGTAATACCAGGCCCATAGTATCCTGATGCACCCTAGCGACGTCCAACAATGTCACCACCCTGCTGATGTGGTTGACCGTGCCTCTACCGGGAATAAAGCCAAGCTGTCAAATAGAGACCAACGGGGTGATAATAACCCTGGCCAAGCGCATAGCTAAAATCTTGGCATTAATTTTCCCATCACAGTTCAGCAGGGAGATTGGTCTATATGAACCTGGCAGGGTAGAGGGCTTGTCTTTTTAAAAAAACAAACAATGATGCTCCCGGTCAGGGGCGACCGAATGTCCAGAAGTGGCACTATTGGTTTCTATATTAACAATAATGGGGCGACCCGGTGTCCCTCAGAACCTGGGTATTAATATTTAAACAAAAACAATTGGTTCTGTCGGAATGAGTACAATTGCTTAGGGTACTGTTTGTAAATACAGAGAGCAATTACTTTTTCACAATTGCTTAGAGTACTGTTTGTAAATACAGAAAGCAATTTCTTTTTCCACACAACATAGAGCAATGATTCAAAAATTGACGTAATCGTTTTTTTGACAGCTCAATTGAGCTGCTGCACTCAAGCGTGCACGTCGCGCTCGCGTTAGAAGCGTGTTTAAAAGCAGCCTCTTCCCCCTGGATCTTAGTAATTGATCCGAGCTGCTGCCGGACGGACGTGCTATTTTTCACTAAGGTGAGACATGAGTAATTGAGACCCGTTTTTTTGATAACCAGAGATAGCAAGCCATAGCGCCACTAAGTGACAAGATATTTAGTTGTTTCCTTTTATCTCTACATGAGTAATTGAGACCCGTTTTTTTAATAACCAGAGATAGCAAGCCATAGCGCCACTAAGTGACAAGATATTTAGTCGTTTCCTTTTATCTCTACAGCAGCCTAAATCGATAGGCTTTGTAACAAGACCTCAACCTCAACCGGCTGGTGAAGGTCCGAGAAAAATATAAATGAGGTATGCGACACTTCCTGTTATTTTCCTTTTTGTAGTATGCCTATTGCGGACCCACAAACTACTTTTTTCTGAAAAATTGCCTATTATCTTTCTTAGACTCCAACTGGCTGGTGGAGACCTTTTGTGTCAGTCTTGACGCTTTGCCAAGAGTCATTGATCGCTACAACTTAATTACTGCATTTTGGTAAGAGAGTTTACTAGTTGTTGTTTGTCAATATATTCTTACAATCCTCTTTAGTATTTTAACAGAGGCCTTTGTTATTTGCAGATTTCATCTACTGAGACTTCTGCTTTATTGGTAAGCTCTCACTTAGTCACTAAACAGTTAAAATTAACATCTGTTTAAAAACACACACTTTAAAATACCTTCTCTTAATTAATTTTATAGGCTGTCTATTCATCCCTCCATAGTCCTGAAGAAGACCCGCTCTGACGCACCTCACATTTGCGCTACTTTCAGGGCCGAAACGTCGACATGCTATATATGTCCGCACAGCCCTCATGATCACCATTTAATATTGGATCTTGTAGTGTATGTGCAAAAGGAAACAGGACAAAACTCTTTCCAATTTTTTCCTTCCCGTGTTTTTATTCTACATGTATTTGTCTTTTATATAGTGTACTGTTTATATCACTTAATCACTACATGTCACTTTATTCACCACGGTCACTTATTGTTTCTTGATGCAATTGAATTTGTAATTGAGACAGCCATTAGTATTTGATACTGATTGATAATACATTATTGATTCTTATTTTGTGTGTGTTTTTCCTTTTTGAATTATTTTTCTTTTTGAATTATTTCCCCCCCCCTTTTTTTTTAATCATTGCTCTATGTTGTGTGGAAAAAGAAATTGCTTTCTGTATTTACAAACAGTACCCTAAGCAATTGTGAAAAAGTAATTGCTCTCTGTATTTACAAACAGTACCCTAAGCAATTGTACTCATTCCGACAGAACCAATTGTTTTTGTTTAACTATTGGTTTCTAAGCACTAGAAAGTGTTTAATCTTTAAAAATTCATATCTCTGGTTCCCTACAGTGTACAGGTTTCATTTAGTGTCATTTTAAAGATAAAAATATTTCCTATTTTTATAAATTAGTGTTGGACTTTTATTGTGTGTTGTGTCTTAATTATTTTTTGAATTGATGTTTTTAAATGCTTTACATACTGTTCTCTGAAGTTAAGCCTGCCTGCTCGCAGTCAAGCTACCGAGGGATGAGCATGGAATAATTTTCTGAGACCTATTTCGAGCCCTAGACTGTGTTAGTGGACTTATTGCCAGTGGCAGATGCATATTTGCCACTACTAATAACCCACTTTCCAACATTTGGTGTTCAGGGGTGTGGATGAGGACTTGTGTTTCAAGGTACACCTTTCAGTGACGTGAATTAAATTGTCTTGGAACAAAACTTTAGAGTTTTGAATTTTGACTAAATTTATTTGTAATCAATTGTTTTGATTTTTCCAAAATTGTTCTAAGTCTGATTGCTAGTTTTTGTGACCCAAAACTAGGGATACCATGGAGCTGGATCTGGCTAAACTGACTAAACTCAGAGCGGCTGAGCTTAGGGTTTTGTGTAAGGATAGGGCGTTACCTGCTGCTCACAAGACTAGGAAGACAGAGTTGGTTAAGACCCTGAAGGCCTGGGCCAGGCCAGCCCCAGAGAATGAAGTGTGGGGGGACCCCCCCCAACATCACCCAGGAGGAGGGTGAGGATGATGCCGCCTCAATTATTTCCAGTTTTAGCTATGTAATTCCAGGTGGTGGGAGGACGGCAGGGTCCCCAACTCAGGAACCACTGCTGTCCCCTGCAGAGAGGCAGCTTGAGGCCCAATTAGCTTTAATAGCTTTGGTGCAGAGGAAACTGGAACTAGCTAAGGAACAGCAGGAGGAGAAGAAGGCAAAATGAAATGGTGGCAGCGACAATGAAGTAGAGATGTCCAGGGGTAGTGGGTTTGACCACAAGCTTCCCAAGGGTATAGTACTCAGGTACACAGAGGGGGATGACATTGACAAATGTTTGACTGCATTTGAGAGGGCCCTTGAGATTTGGGGGGGTCCGCCCAAGTATTGGGGTTCACTCTTGTGGGAACTGATTCCAGTGGCTGGAAGGGATAGGCTTCTGACCCTGCAGGGAGAGGAGGCAAAGTCCTATACTCATATGAGGCAATGTTTAGTTGCGAACTTTAATTTAACCCCAGAGCAGTACAGTGTGAAGTTCAGAGACACCCAGAAAGTGAGTACAAAGTCACTGGGTAGACGTTTTGGACATCTCACAGAAGGCATTAGAAGGCTGGATTGTTGGTAACAATGTGGACACATATGAGGGATTGTATAATTTGTTTTTGAGAGAATACATTTTGAATCATTGTGTTGAAGAGAAGTTACGCCAGTACCTAGTGGACTCAAAGCTGTCTAGTGCTGGAGACCTAGTCAAGGCAGCTGATGAGTGGGTGAGAACCCGGGTTTCCACACAGCACCAGGGGGGAGACCAGAAGAAAGGAAGACGGGTCCCTTCCTAGGGAAAAGGTCAAAACCAGAAAGAGTCCTCCAAAAACCCACAAAAACCTGAACAAGGAGAGGGGCCCGAGCCAACCCAAATTCAAAGTGAGGGGGTATCAGGGAAAGAATGGTAGGTTCTTTGATCCCTCAAAGGTGGGTAAGTGCTTTGACTGTAACCAGCCAGGGCACAAGCAGGGAGATGCTGTCTGTGCCACAAAGCTTCTCCCTAAGTGACCATCCAGAGGGATTGCCAGTGTACGTGTAGGGGTGGAGAGTGGTGCCCCAGAGAGGGGTAGTCAGGTGGTGGAAGCAACCTTAGTGTCCCTGGGTGGTGTGAATATTGCAACCCTTGCTGCCTTACCTCCAAACATGAATAAGTACAGGCAGGGGCCTAAAGTTAATGGGGCTGAGGAGGAGGCTATCGGAGACACAGGGGCTAGTGTAACTATGGTCCTGGACAAGCTGGTGCCGAAGGAGAGGTAGCTACCTGTTGAGTTTCACCAAGTGACCTATGCAGACAGCACTACCAAACTACATCCTGTGTCTGTGGTGGATTTGGAAGAATGGGGAGGTGTGACATGCTCTATGAAGATAGCTGTATCTCATGTGCTCCCAGTCCAGTGTTTACTGGGCAATGATCTCGAAGCATCTGAGTGGTCACAGGTCGTGAGAGGTTTCCATATGAAAATTATGGAGCTCCCTGAGTTGGTATGTGATGTGATTAGGTCACAGACTATCCAGAAGGAAAAGACTTGACACTTGGACCCTGGAACAATGGGCCAAGCATCAAAGGACAAGGATTCTGGGCCTAGTGAGCCAGCCCAGGGAACTCTAGAGGTGCAGGAGAAATCTAACCCTGATGGGGAGGATCTGGCCTCTGAGGGAGGGGCTCTACCCCTGCCAGAGCTCTCAGATTTGGCAGAACTGACAGGAGCAGGTGGACCCTCCAGAGAGGAGTTCAGTAAGAGACAGAGAGACTGTCCCACCCTTGAGAGCTTGAGACGGATTGCCTCTAAGCAAGAGGAGGAGGATGACAGTGGATTTCACAGAATTTACTGGGAAGATGGACTGCTTTATACTGAGGCCAGACACCTCAAGGAGGGGGCCACCAGGAGGTTGGTGGTGCCCCAGAAGTACAGAGTTCATCCTGACTTGGGGTCATGATATCCCCTTGGCACTACATTTGGGACAGAAAAACACTTGGAACCGGTTGGTAAACTATTTCTACTGGCCCCATATGTCTGAAAAGGTAAAGGAGTTTTGTAGCTCCTGTGTCACCTTTCAGGACAGTGGCAAGGCAGGGGGCAAGATAAAGGCTACCCTGATACCACTGCCAGTGGTTGTGGTTCCCTTTGAAAGGGTGGGATGGACATTGTTGGTCCCCTGGACCCGCCTACTGCATCAGGGAATAGGTATATCTTGGTGGTAGTGGACCACGCCACCATGTACCCTGTGGCAATCCCTCTTAAAACCATAGATGCTCCTGCAGTGGCTAGAGCACTGCTTGGTGTGTTCACCAGAGTAGGTTTTCTGAAAGAGGCAGATGGAGGTACACACTTTCTGTCCATTTATCTGACTGTGATGTGGGATGAGTGTGGTGTCAACTACAAGTTCACCACTCCCTATCACTCCCAAAACAAATGGTCTGGTGGAGAGGTTCAATAAGACCCTGAAGCGCATGATCAATGGGTTGTCGGAGAAACTCTGAGGAGATGGGATCGTTCTCCTCCTATGCCTACTGTTTGCATACAGGGAGGTGCCACAGAAAGGGGTTGGTTTCAGTCCCTTTGAGCTGTTGTTTGTGCACCTGTTTGTGCCTGCTGAGAGAGTATTTTGAGAAGCCTTTCAAAGAAGCAAAGGACAATGTGCTGGACTATGTGCTAGGCCTGAGATCTAGAATGTCAGAGAACATGTACAAGGCAAGCAGGAAACTGGAGGCTAGCCAGGAGCTCATGAAGCACTGGTATGATCAGAAAGCTACTTTGCCTAAATATACGCCAGGACAGTTGGTGTGGGTATGGAAGCCTGTGGCACCGGGGCTCTCCATGACAAATGGAGTGGGCCCTATCCAATCTTAGAAAAGAAGGGTGAGGTTACCTATTTGGTTGACCTTCGCACCCCCAGGAACCTTCATAGGGTCCTGCACGTGAATAGATTGAAACCCCCACCATGCCAGGGCAGATACAACCTTGTTACTGGTCACTGATGAGGGAGTGGAGGAAGAGACTGAGCCAGTGCCTGGCCTCCTCTCCAATAATGTGAAAGATGGGTTTGTGGAGGGGTTTGTACTCTCTCCCAACTTGACAGACTAGCAGCACAGAGACTGTAAGCAGGTGCTGGAGCACTTCGCTGGCCTATTCTCTTTGACCCCAGGCATCACTGAGTAATGTGTGCAGCACATTAACACTGGTGAAAGCCCACCTGTCAAAAATAAACTGTACAAGTTGTCTGACCATGTCAGAGCCAGCATTAAGGCTGAGGTTGCTAAGATGCTGGAGTTGGTGGTAATTGGTGAACAGGGTCTTGTCAGGGTTAGAACAGTTCAGTGCAGCTTATCTGGATTATATAGCTGTATACATTTCTACCTGTGGGATAACTTAAGCCACCTGAGGGAAGTTCTTCAGGCCATGCAGCATGCGGGCCTGACTATTAAGGCAAGTAGGTGCCAAATAAGTCAGCGTTCTGTGGTGTACCCTGGCCCCCTGGTTGGTGGAGGCCATGTACAGCCTCTCCAGGCCAAGATTCAAACTATTTTGGATTGGACAGCTTCTGGTACCCAGACTCAGGTCAGGGCATTCCTTGGACTGACTGGGAATTATCGAAGGTTTGTTCAAAATTATGGGACCTTTGTGGGGCCCCTAACAGAACTGACTTCTAAGAAGAGGTCCAAGAATTTGGATTGGACCCCAGAGTGTCAGAAGGCTTTTGACACTTTGAAAGCTGCTATGTGTTCAGCACCAGTGCTGCTGGCACCTGACTACACAAAGGAATTTGTGGTTCAGACAGATGCTTCAGAACAAGGGATTGGATCAGTATTGTCACAGTTAAACGAAGAGGGCCTTGATCATCCAGTTTCCTTTATTAGCAGGCAACTTCTTCCCAAAGAGCAGAGGTGGAGTGCCATTGAGAGAGAGGCTTTTGCTGTGGTTTGGTGCCTGAAAAGATTGAGACCAAATTTGTTTGGGACTCACTTCTATGTTCAAACTGACCACAGGCCTCTCAGATGGCTCATGCAGATGAGAGGGCAAAATCCCAAGCTGTTAAGGTGGTCGATTCCCCTACAGGGAATGGACGTTACAGTGGAACACAGACCTGGGGTTGCCCATTCCAAAGCGGATGAACTTTCTAGGTTTTTCCACAAAGCTAATGAGGACTACCAGGGTGTAGGCTAGTAACCCATCATCTTTTGTTTTAGGGGGGGCGCTATGTTGCCAAGTCATCCTGTCCCCTGGGCACCCCAATTGTTTGCTGACTGGTACTGGTGGTAACTGACTCCGACTGTCCCTGGGCTCTGCCTAACCAGGCCGAGGGCAAGTGCTATGCTGAAAACACACTTAGAATACAGTGAAAACACCTAATACACTAGGGTACACTATGGGTTAGGGTACCCCTATAATTCGCATGACTTCCCCTACAAGAGTCTGATTCTCTGTTTGCAACCACTAAAACCTTTTATACATGTGGCCCTAAGTTCGCTTCCTTTCAGATGCTCTAAGTTGATGTTCTGTCCTTATATTTAGGAGCCTCATGAGGTCCCCCGTAAACCAGCCAGCAAGAAAATCCTGTTTGGAAAGTATATAATAAGATGTTTCTGTCAATGAACCTCTGTAACTGGAGTAGGATCAGGTTCTCCGGAATTTAAGGCTGTGGTGAGACGAGGTGGTAATTATTCATATCGTCCACATTTAGTTGAAGTTAACTCTGCATTTTTCAACGTGGTCATCGCCATGGTAGAGTTCCATGCTAGCAACTATTAAGTAGTTGAAACAGCTCTTGAGTGAACAAAGCTGCCCCACTGCGCAGAGATATAAACAAGAACATAAAAAGAGTAATTATGAAAATCATGTAAATTGTAAAAGAACAATAAGGAAACCAACAGTTTTCATAGAAATGCATCTTCTCCAGATCATAGGTATATATCAGGAGGCGTGTTACGTGGTGTGGTAGTTGGTACACATTTACTTGACAGAGAGTTAGTTACTGCAGTCCATGAATCTTCTCAGTATTTGAGACATTTCTCAGACAGTATTCCATTGGCGAGGATTGAGGCTCGAGGAGTGGCACAGGGGTTTTAACATAGTGTTTGAAGGTGTTATAGATGTCATGCCACTCCAAGGCTTTGACGAGATATGACCACTCCAAGGCTTTGACGAGATATGACCATTCTACTTTGTCAAAGGATTCCTCGGCATCCAATGCTATATCACAACAAGTGTTTTGATCATCAATCTCTGCTTTGGAATTATTGTTGGTAAAAACTCTAGCATTGGATGCAGAGGGCATTCACTTGATAAAACCTCACTGTTCTGGTTGGACAAAGGAGCGAACTATGGGGATTAAGTGAGTGGCAAGAATGTTGGCCATGATTTTGCAATCCATATTTATTAGCTATATAGATTGGTAATTTTTGGAATGTTGCAGATCTTTGTCCTTCTTATGAATCAATGTGATAGTGGCTTTGGTGAATGTTCCAGATGGTGTGGTGTGGTATATGAAATGATTAAAGAACTCTAGGAGATAGGGTATCTTGAAGTTTTTGGATAAGTTTGGAAAGAAACCTTTCTAGCCAACAGCCTTTTTTTTCAGTTTGTGAATACTGTTTTGTCATCAATGGTTATGTCTTTTTCGAGTAGCATTGTAAGAAATTCAGTTATTGGTTGAGGGGGGTGGAAGTCCCACTTAGGCAACAACCCCAATCCTTGTCATTGTGAACCACAAAAGTCATTAAGTTAACCTTTGCTTAATTCTGTGGTTGCTTGGCACAAACCAGTTTCAGTTGCAGTTTCAGATAGGACCAGTTGCTGGCAGGCCTCTGGAACTTGTTGGGTCCCTGTAGCTCAGAACTGGAGGCCAACCACCTTATCATTGGAGTCACCCAGGTAGCCTGGGTAGAAAGGAGTAGGTCTAGTAGTTCTTCTGAGAAAGGCAGGCAGTCCTCAAGCAGCAGGGCAGTCCTCTGGTATCAGGGCAGCCCTTCTGTCGCTTCCACAGATCCAGAAGTATTTTGAAGAGTCACACAGGAGGTCCAATATTTATACCTGGTGCCAGACTTTGAAGTGGGGGCAACATAGTGTCCTACCCCCACAACTAGCTATGGAAAGCTCTTCCCTTCTAAAGCCAGGCTCCAAGAAGTCTGGGGTGACAATAGGTTGGTTTTATGTTTTCTGTGTGTGCTGGAGGCAGCCCCTATTGTAGTGCAAGTGGGTTAGGGAACCGCTCCGCACCCATGCATCCTGTCAGGATGACCCATCCTGCTCACACCTAAGCACTACTGTCTCACTGGAAGGAATACACAAAGCCTAGTAGCAGGGTCATGTGACACAGGACTCTGACAGCATGCACCAAATGGTTAAGACAAGAAAATGTAAACTTTCTAAAAGTGACATTTTCAGAATTCTGTCTTAAAATCTGGCTTTGCCATTAAAGAGGATTTTAAATAATTATAATTCATTAGAGTGTAAACACGACATTCCTACATGCTCCCTGTCAAAACGTATCACAATGCAACCAAATGTTATTCAATGGGAGAGATGGGCCTTAAAGTAGTGAAAACAATTTTAGGGATTTTTCACTACCAGAACATGTAACATTTTAAAACACATGTTTTACCTTTTACATATAGTGCACCCTGCCCTATGGGCTTTTTGGGGCCCACCCTAGGGGTGGCATATGTTTTAAAAAGGAAGATATGGGCCTGAAAAAAAGATTATTTTGCCAGGTTTTAAGCTGCACTTCCCAGCTGTTTTAAAAAGCTACTTTAATGGGTGGCACAATGGATGCTGCATGCCCACTTGTTGCATTAAAATTACAGTCCCTGGGTACATATAGTGATATTATTTTGATTTTTTTCCTTCTTTACGTTGCGGTAGGTGGCAAGGAGTTTCCCCTTCTCTATTCCCACCAATATTTCATCACAATTTGATGCCGCGGAGGATGATGGCAGCAACATATGTACCTTTCATGTTTTTTTTTTTTTTTCCAATTGAGTTTTTAGTAAGTTAACAACCAGATGGTTCATCATCATGTACATATATTTACAAAGCACAAATGATTGGATTGGTACTTTACATCAAAGTTATCTTCATATTTTGAACACAGGTAGCAGCTTAGGAAGAGTAACATATCACTTACAATACATATTAAACTATTAGTCATCAAGCTGGTCAGTAAAGAGGAAGCTAACGGGCCCCATATGTCTCGTGGTCGGGATGCACTTGGCAATTCCTCAGCATAGCAGGAAAGTTGGTCTCTACAATACACCATATCCTTCAACCAGTGTTTTTGTGTGGATGCGGGCCTCCCGCCCCAGTGAATGGAGACTCTTCGTTTCGCTAATAGTAGTGCTATAGCCACCAGTTTTCGATTAATAACTTGTATCTGTGTAACATTCCCCAATTAACACATTTGCATTGTGCATTCTATTGGTTCCCCCACTATTTCTGTCAGGGTGTGCGTGACTTGTACACAGAACTCATTGACCTTTGGACAGGTCCACGCTAAGTGTTGGAAATCTGCGCTTGGCGCATTACATCGAACACAGCAGGCAGAGTCTTGTAGCCCATATTTGTGAAGCTGGACAGGCATGTAATACATCTGATGTAGATATTTAAAGTGAATAATTCTAAGGTTCCCATTTGCAGTTAATTGCCCCGTCAGCCTGCAACATGACTTCCAGTCATCTATCGTTAATGGCTCTGCGAGAATAGCATTCCATTTTTCTAGTGGTCCTTCCACCTCAGCTGCTTCTTCTATTTGTGAAACATGGTACAGACGTGTGCGACTAGCCTAACTCTGGTTTGCGTCGTGCAAATTAATTGCAGGGCCCCCAATGTTTGCGGCTCTGCTGGAAAACAAGAGTATAATGCACATACAGCTGCTCTCAATCTGGCATAGAGAAAGATCATCATCGCAGTGCCGTGTCCCTCCGCTGTGATCGTCGAGATATCTATGAATTTCCCATCTGAAAATATATCGCCCATTGTGCATATTCCCGCGTCATGTAGGATCTTGACTGATTCAGTCTCAGTCGTCACTGATATTGCAGTATGGTGCAGAAGTGGCATAGCTGGAGCATATAACGGGAGTTTCTGTGCCCGTTTTCCAAGCTCTTTCCATGCGTTAATTGTGCATTGTACCGAGTCTATTTCTCCTTTATCATATATTGTACTATTATTTACAAGCATTTCCTTAAGTGGTATGGGGTGAACCGCACCCGCCTCCACAGCTACATGTGGGGTGAAATCGGGAGCTTGTTGCCAATAATAGGCATAATGCGCCTGGGCTCAGAGATAGTATAATCTGAGATCTGGTGCCGTGAATCCACCTATATCATATGGGAATGTTAGCTGTTTCCACTTCACTCTCTGCTTCTTCTCTCCCCATGTTAACGTGATTAGAAGTGTGCGAAGTGTAGTGAAGAAGTATTGTGTCAAGTGAATGGGGATATTCAAGAATAAATATAAAAATTTCGGCAGCACAATCATCTTGATCAGCGCTATTCTGTCTGCAATCGACAACGGCAGCTTTATCCACCTAGTTACTTGGTCCTCAAGCTGCGTGATTGCCCTCCCTTAGTTGGTCTCTATGACCACCTGTGGATCTTTGTGGATCCATATTCCAAGATATTTTTCTGGGTCTGTGCTCCATTCCAGTGGGTACCCGAGCTCCATGCGTGGCGTACTATCAGTGAGTGGGAGAATAATTGATTTGTCCCAGTTAATACCAAGCTCTGAGTGCCATTCAAATCGGATATACTCTCGGATAAGTTGTTCTAGATATGTGTCAGGTTCCCGAAACGTATAAGACCATATCGTCCGCGTACATTGATACCGCAAGGGGACGTTGGTAGAAGCGTAGCACTGCCTGCGCATACCTTTGGCGCAAGATGCATGCCAATGGTTCCAGTACAACAGCGAACAGTAGTGGTGACAGTGGGCATCCTTACCTGGTGCCACGCTGTATCTGGAATGTATCAGATGTCTGTCCATTGATGCGCACTCTCGCCACTGGGTCTGTGTATAATAATTTGATCCAGTTCGTATAAATGAAGGGCACCCCCATACGATGTAGGACCGCAAACATACATTTCCACGCGATGGAATCGAATGCCTTAGCAGCATCCAGTAGGACTGCTACCGCAGGCAATGTAGGCTCCAGTATATGCAGTACTGTAAATAGCGTTCACAGATTATGCAACGTAGAGCGAGTTGGTACAAACCCAGACTGGTCTGGAAGTACCATTACGGGGAGGAGTAGTCCCAGTCTGGTGGCTAACACTTTTGCCAAACTTTTGCTGTCAGTGTTAATGAGTGATAGCGGTCTATATGATCCACATCGGTCAAGCTCCTTTCCAGGTTTCAATAATGCTATTATCAGCGCGTTTGCTAAGCGTGGATGGAAGTTGTTGTGTTTCATAGGCCTCCATATACATCTCATGGAGATATGGAGCCAACAGATCAATATATTCCTTATACAATTCTGCAGGCAAGCCATCCGTGCCTGTAGCTTTCCCATTAGGTAACGCCATGATGGCCTCCCGAATTTCATCAAGAGTTATTTGATGCATTAAAAAATCCTGTTGCCTACTTGATAGCCACACTAATGATATATCCTCCAGATATTGCTCTATCTCCCCTGCATTCGCTGATTGCTTACTGGCGTATAGTGCGTGATAATACTGCACAAAAGAGCCCAGTAAACCCGGCGTGTCATATCGAATAGTGCCATCATCTGTGATCGCTCTGACAATATGTGATTTGACCCAGGGCTGCGCAATTCTGTTCACCAATGCTTTCCCAGGTGTACCTCCTTCCCCATAGTACCTAGCTGTCCATCTACGCAACATATGTCGCACTTCCTGTTCTGCTGTCTCATTGTATTCTGTGATCCTTGTTCTAATATCTGCCAATGTCGCCTTATCTGCTGTTCATATTCCCGTTCAAGGCTCCCCAATTCTTGCTCAAGTCTCCTCATGGTACCTCTTAATGATTTGAGTACACCTGCTTGCAATCCTATGCAGACTCCCCGAATTGTTACTTTAAACGCTTCCCAAATCGTTCCCATGCTCTCCACTGAGCCTCCATTATTACTAAAATAGTCTGCTATTGCTTCTTTTAATTTCTCGCGAAATACCTGGTCTAGAACGAGGATGTCTGTAAGCGCCACTGAAATTGTGACGGCGTGTGTGTAGGTATAATCATGTGCAGTAAAACCGGGGAGTGATCTGACAACGTCTTTGGCAGATGCTGGACTGTAGTGGTCCATGTATTCACATCATGCGTGGCCAGCCAGAAGTCAAGCCATGACCACGACCGCTGAACATAAGAGTGACATGTACCTTCCCTCTTACCAGGGTGTCTCAGCCGCCAGATATCCAGCAGACCTAAATCTCTCATACCATCCAGTACAGATAGGGCAGCTTTTTTGTGTGTGCTCTCTGCAGAGGACATTCGATCTTTACCGGGCACTAGCACAACATTAAAGTCGCCTCCACAAATGAGTGCAGCCGGAGATAATCTATGTATCTTGCTCCATAGTGTCTCATAAAAACCAGGGTCATCTATGTTAGGACCATAGACATTCACAATAGTCATCAGTGTACCACATAATTTACCTTGCGCTATGATATAGCGTCCGTGTTCGTCCGCGTCTATGTGTAGGAGGTCAAAGGGCACATTCTTTTTAATTAATATCATTACCCCCCTAGCATAAGAAGAGTAGGAAGATGCTAAACGCACACCAGCCCATCTAGTAGCAATTGCCTCTGCTGTATGTTGAGTGAGGTGAGTCTCTTGCAGTAGAGCCAACTGAATATTATGCCGATCTAAGTAGGCCAACACTTGTCGTGTTTTCTTTGGGTTATTTAGACCACGGACATTCCACGTTATCCATGTGATGAGATTGCCACTATTACCTGTCATTTGTTTTGTTTTTGCTGTCTAATGTATCGGCATATGGACCTGTGTCACCCAACTTTTTACGCACCATTCTCCACAATTGTACTCTGTATTCCAAGCATGTGCAGTTATAAAGTTCCCCAACTAGACCCCCCCACCCACTTCAGCATCACAATCATGCTAAGGACTCCCATTAGGAACACAAGAACATATGCATGCAACATCATGCCTCTCATCTAAGAGATAAACACCTAACACAGTGTTCTATTATATCTTGAAATCAACGTGGGGTATACCCTCATAAGGGGACACCAGTGGCCGTCTAACCCCTGTGATGTAACAGGGGGGTGTTAGGCAGTTATAAGAACCACCCCATCCAACAGATCTCCAACATAGTCGCTAGCAAATGGGTTACAGTCTTCTTACATTGGTGTACACTGACTAGACACTAAAGCATTTGCAGTAATTGTCCATCATAGAATCCATATACTCGTGTTACAGTTTATGTCCATCATGCTATTAAAGGAGCATGGGCATTAACCATCTATCGCAGTATCTACAATTCACACCAGATATTGTCATATGGGCTCCTGCCCTCTCGTCCGCCTAGTTTGTTAGATATATTGTTCCATAAAATATCTGGCATCTAAACAGCAAAATTTGCCCCTTAATCTACGTGCAATCTCGGAGTGCAGTACATTTAGACATATCATCACAAAATGACCAGTTAGACGCAGTATTACAAACACAACTACTCAGGATATTCAGCATCCGTAGCATACGCCGCAACATAATTACTGCGTCATAGAACAAAAGGACCGTTCAGGAAAACAGCAAAAGTGGTCAGCAACATCCCTACCTGCAACAGACAACAATTATATGGACGTTTCCAGAACCAGCGCATTGCGCTGCAGAGTTCATCAGTCTTCATTGTCCGCATGATCACTTGCTGCTCTTGAGGACTTTTGCCGCTCCACCTGGCGCACAAACTGCATAGCGTCTTTTGGTGATGTAAAAATCTTAGCTCTTCCTTTGTGCTGTATCCGGAGACGCGCCAGGTACAGCATAGCATATTGGATTTTAAGCGCTTGTAGCTTTTTCTTCGCTGGATGAAATTCCCGCCTTGCTTGCTGCACTGTGGCCGTGAAGTCGGGGAACAATGCAACCTGCATTCCTTGATACGTTTTTGTGCCCTTCTCTCTTGCCAGTCTTAGCTCTGTGTCTCGATCGCGATAATTTAGAAGCCTGGTTACAATAGGGCGCAGCGGGTCGCCAGGCACTGGCTTTGGCGCTAAGGATCTATGTGCTCTCTCCACGACCAGCATATTTGAGAAGTGTTCCACTCCCAGCATTTCCTTTAGCATGGCTTCGACGTATAGCTCCATTTTGCCTGTGTTGGTGGTTTCAAACACTCCTGTGATACGAAGATTGTTGCGCCGGGATCTGGCTTCAAGGTCTTCATTTTTTGCCTGTATTACTGCCAGGAGCTTCTCCATTTGTGTGCATGATGCACTGACGACCCCCACCTGGTCCTCCGCAGTGGAGATGCGTTGTTCAGCCTCAAAGATGCGTGAGCCATGCTTCGCCGCCATACTGTCCATTCGCAGATTGAGGCTGTCTATTTTACTGTCGATCAACTGCAGGCTGTGCTGCATAGCGAGCATCATGTGTTCCAATTTATTGCTGGTACTTGTCTCCAGTTCTGGTTCGGTGTCTGATGCAGCCGGCGTGCGAGATTTAGTTAAGCGCTTAGATTCAAATGGGAGCTTGGACTGTTGCTTGTCTGTTTTACTCATCCTTCCGTGAGCCGAGCTGACAATACTCAAACATAGGACATTCAATTCTCCCTTGATTTCAGTATCAGAAGGATCAATTTCCTTGATATTTCTATCAGAGAGGAGGAGGGCAAATTACACACTACACTATAAAGAAAGACCAGTGAAAGGAACACTCTCTTACGCTATTCCAGTCACCATCCACGTAACCTCAGGGACAACCTACCATTTGGGCAGTTCCTGAGGTTAAGTATGAATGGCAGTAGAAAACAGGATTTCTTTGAGGAATCAGCAGACCTCATTGAACGCCTCATTGATAGGGGTTACCCCAGTAGTCTCCTCAAGAAGGCCCAGAAATGGGCATGGTTCTGCCACCGGGAGTTTCTACTTGAACCAAAACCTAAGAAATCTACTGACCAAGAGAGACTAGTGTGTGCAACTACATTTTGCACCAAGAGCACTGAGGTCCAAAAAATGGTCAATTGCCATTGGCACCTGGTAGCGGATGAAATAGGGGTAATGGAGCCACCAATGCCTTCAAGAAGGGAAGAAATGTGAGGGACTATGTAGTCAAATCGCTGCTACCATTGGAATCCAGGGAAAGTCAATCGACGCTCTGGAACATTCCCCCAGTCCAGGGTCACTACAAGTGTGGACTGTGCAAAGCGTGCACACTGACAAAAGAAATCAAACAATGTTCCTATAATAATTACACTCATACCATTCAGCAACATACCAATTGCAACTCGGTGGGGGTCATCTATGCTACAATCTGCCCCTGTGACTTCATGTACATTGGTCAGACTGTACAAAAAGTGAAAACACGCATCCTCCAACATTGTAGTAGGATACGCTGCAATGTCCAGGGGGCACCTTTGGTCAAACACTTAAACACCTTCAGGCACTCGGCCGAGAGCCTGAGGTGGTGGGTCATTGAAAAAGTATGTACCAATCCCCGTGGGGGCAACTTTGCTAACATCTTGAGTACCCAGGAATGTAAATGGATACATATTTTTGACACGGTAAATAAGGGGTTGAATGAATACGAGGAGATCACAAGACAAATCTCCTCATTGAATAATGGTTAAAATGACACGTATATAACACCTGCTGCACTTGCATATTTAATATATGTACTGTATATATTCTGTAATTTTGTAAATAGTGTATATATATTTCATCACTTGTTTTTAATATCACCCATCTCCCTGCCATCTCGGCATCATGATATTCATTGACTCATCAGGCTAATGTACAAGGTATATTTACCACTTCACTGGTAATGCGGTATCTTGGTACATTGTGTCCAGTTACTGCCTGTACGCACTTCAACTATTTAACTTGCAGATGTATATTATGTATCACCCTTTGTGTTTGTAATGGTTTGTCGCTTTACTGTCAATAGGATTTATTTTTGTATGCATATATTGTTAAGTTACACCGATTATGAGCACTACTGTGCATTCACTTTTCTGCCTCCAACGCCTTCTTTAACCACCTATGCCTAACTTAGTCTGTTTTCTTTACCAGGCACTCTTGCAGACACACGGGCCCCGTTAGCATAGTCTGTTAACTTTTGCCGATAGGGACGCGTCTGCTGTCAGCAGCGCGTCCAACGGCTACGTGCACGCTTCATCCCGGCGCTCCTAGTTTAAATGGATGCGTTCGGGTAAGCATCGACCTTGTCATTTCTGATCAAGCGACCGATGTGTACAGACCGGATGTTTTGAAAGAAAGGTATGTTCTTTGTCGATCAGCTTAGCCCAAGATTGATAGCCTCTTGGCAACAGTGTGCCATTACTTAACGTTTGGTTTTGCATTTTTTGCAATTACAGAGCCCCGGTTTCCAAATATAAAATGGACTTTATGGCTGAGATTAAGTAAATCTTTACCACGCCGCTACCTCGAAGCGGGTGAGTGAGCCATCATCACTATTTATCACACTTGCACTTTTATTTTAGTATGTGTTTCATTGTGAATATCAGGTGGTCAAGCCTGTATCTAATGCAGGTTCCATGTTTGTTTTATCTTATGGTTTTAGTGTACTACGTACGGGTGATTCATCCCCCCTTTTTTGAAGAGAATAACATTAACGCTCTGGATGTAACATTTATACCTGGCTGTATTTCACATCATCCACACCGCGACAATTGTGCGGGTGAGTGATTCTTCTCTCCATTGTAGTCATTGTTGACTTGCTTTTCGCAATTATGCAATCACGCTAGATACTTACGGTGCGCATTCCCATTACAGACTACCCACCGGTCGGGGGCAGTGGTCACCGTCGGATTTAGGTCAGTACATGTGGTGGTCACCACATTTCATATTTGTTTCAATTTGACTCAGGCCCCATCTTTGATTATACAGTTACTTTCTAGGTTCTCCCTTCCCCTTGTCCTGAGGAAGACCCGCGGCAGACGATCCAAATTACCCTTTGCGTCAGGGTCAAAACGTCGACATTCCCCTAGTGAGCCTGCACCCGTTATCGACCCCCTTCCCTCCCCAACCACAGATGAGGTTTGTCTGTGCTTCTAAAAGGAACTTAAAATTGTTGCATCTACAAGCAGTGTAGGGGCAGGCTCAACGTAGCAGGGATACTGGCCTTATTGTAAATCTGCGGCCAGATCCCCTTTGTTTCATGAATAGAATTATTTTTCCATGACATTTCCCTTCTTTTTCTATCCCACACATGAGCACTGACTTTCACTTCTTCCCCTCCTCTCTTCTTTGGAGTAACCCAATTGTGTTGAATGCTTTTGTATATATGTCTTACTTGATGAAAAAACGTTAAATAAATGAATGCCAGTAAATTCAATACTATTTTTGGGTGCCTTTTGTCGTGATGAAATACGCTTTCATATCGCTGAGGGAAATAATATATGCCTCTTTTTTCTCATGTTTTGATTTATTCATGTATAATCTCTCCTAGTTAGTTAATAGCTTACAACTTAACTGTTCGTAAGTATTGTCTAGGACCATTTGTTTTCTATATCGATCAACACCCAGGTCCTTTTTGACAGTGTACGGGGTCACCCCATTTCTTATAATGGGTATCTTGAAATTAGGCTGTTGTGGTCAGGAATTATGATTGGCGTCAGCGCCCACCTAACCGGTTAATTCGCAAGTTGCAGCTAGGACACTGTATTTTACATTTGGGGTGTAACTGTGACTTCAGACCTCAGTATATGTTGTGCAGTTTTCCTCCCTCAGTGCCTCTCCCTTCTTAACAGTAGCTCCTTCCTCATCTCACTTTTCTGTCTTGTAGCCACCTGGTTGTAACAACCTCACAGACATTTGTTTCTCATTCACAGAATCAAGGAGCTGATGAACAGACCTGCAGTTCCCCTGCACCGAAAAAAAATTCCTGAGCAGCATTACCAGAAGAAAAAACTGTATCAGTGTGAAGAGTCTGGGAATACATCCACTTGGAAGCTTGATATGTATACACACTCTACAAAACATTCTGGGGACAAATAGTGAACTAGCTTAAACAAGACCTTCCTACGGAGCTCATCTTTATGGACCGTTTGAAGCTCCATAGCATGAATAATATTTATTAGTCTATGGAGTGAGAAATATTTCCTTAGAGCTTGCATCTATATGTACCTCAGAGGTTGTGTTCTGGCGATAAGCCATATTTCTGTACAGAGTTGGAGAAAAGCCTCACTCAGAGCTCATATCTGTACATGCGTCAGATGATCCGTATGAGACTGAAGCATAGAGGTGCACAGAGTGTGACATCTTCATTCTAATGTCAAATTAGGGCAAGCGTCAGAATATCCATACTCTGGAGAAACTATACCATTGTAAGGAGGATTAGAAAAGCTTGAATCACCAAAGAAATCTGTTGAATTACCTTAGAATGAGTATATGGGAGATAGCAGTGTACATAACGTGAGAAAAGGTGCACAACAGGCTCTTTGCTGCACAGACATCAAAATGTTTGTTCTGAGGATATGTCCTAACAGTGTATGGAATGTGGGAAAAGTTTCACTGAGCCAAAGAGAGCATCAGAGAATTCATTGAGGTGAGAAACCTTATCAGTGAGAAACACTTTGCTGTGAAGAACACCCTGTTACATCAGAGAATCCATACTGGTGAAAAACCTTATCTGTACTGAATGTGGACAGGCTTCGCTCGTAAGACAAATATGTTAAGTCACCAAAGAATCCTCACTGGTGAGAAATCCTGTTGGCGCACAGAATGTGGGGAACACTTCACTCAGAGAAGCACACTAATCGTACATCAGAGAATCCATACTGGTGAGAACCCCTACAACTGCACTGAATATAGGAAAAGCTTCAGTGAGCAGCATAGGCTGGTGAAGCATCGGAAAATCCATACTGGTGAGAAACCCTTTCAGTGTACAGAATGTGGGAGAAGATTCACTCACGCAAGTGCACTGCTTGTTCATCAGAGAATCCATACTGGTGAGAAACCTTACCACTGTGCTGAATGTGGCAAAAGCTTCAGTGTGAAGGGCAACCTGGTGCTGCATCAGAGAATCCATTCTTGTGAGAAACCCTATCAATGTACAGAATGTGGAAAAAGCTGTGTTCAAAGAGCCCATTTGTTGGTACATCAGAGAATCCATACTGGTGAGAAACCCTTTCAGTGTACAGAATGTGGGAGAAGCTTCAGCGTGAAGTACAACCTGGTGAGGCATCAGAGAATCCATACAGGTGAGAAACCATTTCAATGTACAGAATGTGGGAGAGCTTTTACTCAGATAAGCGCACTGCTCGTACATCAGAAAATCCATACTGGTGAGAAACCCTACCACTGTGCTGAATGTGACAAAAGCTTCAGTGTGAAGGGCTACCAGGTGCAGCATCAGAGAATACATACTGGTGAAAAACCCTTTCAGTGTACAGAATGTGGAAAAGGTTTCCGTGAAAAGAGCACACTGTTGTCACACCAGAGAATCCATTCTGATGAGAATCTCTATCAGTGTACAGAATGTGGGAAAAGATTCAATGTTAAGTTCAACCTGGTGCAGCATCAGAGAAGCCATACTAGTGAGAAACTATTTCAGTGTACAGAATGTGGGAGAAGCTTCACTCACAAAAGCTCACTGCTCGTACATCAGAGAATCCACACTGGTGAGAAACCTTACCACTGTGCTGAATGTGGAGAAGGCTTCAGTGTAAAGAGCACACTGTTGTCACACCAGAGAATCCATTCTGGTGAGAAACCCTATCAGTGTACAGAATGTGGGAAAAGATTCAGTGTGAAGTACAACATGGTGCAGCATCAGAGAATCCATACTGGTGAGAAACCATTTAAATGTACAGAATGTGGGATAAACTTCACTCAGAAAAGTACAATGCTTGTACATCAGAGAATCCATACTGGTGAGAAACCCTTTCAGTGTACAGAGTGTGGAGAAGGCTTCAGTGTAAAGAGCACACTGTTGTCACACCAGAGAATCCATTCTGGTGAGAAACCCTATCAGTGTACAGAATGTGGGAAAAGATTCTGTATGAAGTACAACATGGTACAGCATCAGAGAATCCATACTGGTGAGAAACCATTTAAATGTACAGAATGTGGGAAAAACTTCACTCAGAAAAGTACAATGCTTGTACATCAGAGAATCCATACTGGTGAGAAACCCTTTCAGTGTACAGAGTGTAGAGAAGGCTTCAGTGTAAAGAGCTCACTGTTGTCACACCAGAGAATCCATACTGTTGAGAAACCATTTCCATGTACAGAATGTGGGAGAAGATTCACTCTGAAGCAAAGGCTTTTGGTACATCAGAGAATCCATACTGGTGAAAACCCCACAACTGTACAGAACTTGGAAAAGGATTTATTGAGGGGGAGACCTGGTGAAGCATCAGAGAGTCCATACGCCAGAGAAACATTATCATTGTACAAAGTGTGAGAAAAGCTTCACTCTTATGAAAAATATGTTAAGTCATCAAAGAATCTACACTAAAAACCCTATTGGAGAACAGAATGTGGAAAATGCTTCATTCTGAAAAGCACACTGCTAAGATATCAATAATCCATGCAGTGGAGAAACTAGATAAAGTTACAGAATGTGGGAAAAACTTCACTCAAAGGAAGGTCTGCTGTTCCAGCTTTGGAGGATACATACTTAGTCAAGGCGGATGTAGTGTGGGAAATGTGAGAAAAATCCACACTGCTGAGAAACCCTGTTTGGGCACAGAATTTAGAGAAAGCTTCACTCAGACAAGCAAACTGTTCACACATCAGATGATCCATACTGGTGAGAAACCCTACCACTGCACAGAATGTGGAAAAAAGCTGCAGTAAGAAGTGCAATCTGGTGACTTTAAACAAAAAATCTCTCCAAACTGAATTTAACATCAAGGAGATTCAGCAATGACAGTCTATGGTATTCCTTGACTGAAGTATTGCAACATAATGAATCAAGCAAATTTTGCAATGTAATCTTTCCAAGCAAGATTGCAATTAGGAAATTTGTTTCATGTCCAATCTCACAGTATGATTGGTAATCTTACAATCAGGAGTTGTATAAAAATTGTTAGACGGAGTAAAGTAATGGAACTTGAAATACTTGGACATTTTGAGAGTGGCCTCCTAACGTTATTACAACTAAGAAAGGCTGAAAATTGTCATGATCAGGAAGCTTAGACATCATGAAATGAAATGCAAATATTTATTCTTAATATGATATGATCTCTTGCTTCAGTTAAAGTTCATTGTAGAGCCACTGCACTGCAATGAATAAATTGCTCTGCTGTAGGGCTTACGGTCACATAACAGGAGCAGGAGGCCCTAGTGGTTGTGGCTGAAAATCAGGCCAATACTGTGCTGGGCCCTGGAGGCCTGTGGGGGCAAAGACCCAAGATATTGTGATCTCCAAGGAGGGGAAACGCGATTCACTTCCATCCACCTGTACTGTTCTTGCCCCTCGTCAGCTGCAGGGGTGGTACTGATCCAGCTACTCAGTGGCAGAGATAGACAGTGACCAACCTCAGCTCAGAGCTGCGGGGAGGTAGTATGTTGGTTTTTTGGGATGCCCAGGGGTGTCCTTATGCGAGTGCAAGTGCATTGCCCATTATTATTAACTTGGTCCGTGTCTTTTTTTAAGTGGTTCCTGACAGAGATCCCGAGATAATCACTGTGCTGTCTGCTGTAATCTGCTAGTTTATCAGCTCTTCGCTTGCCAGTGGCATGAACAATGTGTCATCGCTGTGGAGCGTGAGAAGGGATTTGGATCTTCTCTATTTTTATATAGGCTGCCTCACCATGGCATATGGTGAAAAGCCATCGGAGATGGAGATTTGTTGATTGTAGTTTTGGCACACAGTGCTATACCTCACTTAAAGGAATATGGTGAGATAAATATTTGGTGTGGAAAGGAGTGTGGTGGTGCATCCATCTGTCATACCTTTGTGGAGATCAAATGGAGGAGAGGGGCCTGCACCCTTCAGATGATAGCTGGTCATTAGTTAAAGTTTATTTGAGACAATAGGGCCACAGAAGAGGCTGGTGTGCTCGTGCCCCTGGTGTGTAGACTTCCTCATCCCCAACTTTGCGGTCAGCCGTACCATGCGTTGGCTTTTTAGGTTGAGTAGCCACCCATATTGGCTTCAAAGCGGGGAGTGATTGGTCGTGGTGAACTGAGAGTGGGGGGCAAATTTGAAGAGAAGGCAGCTCCGATGTGGCTTGTGGCCCTGTGAATGCTCTGGCATAATCCTTCCACTGTCAAGTGCTACACACCAGTGTTATCAGGGTAGATTATTATTGCCTTTTAAACAGGTGTTTGACAAATGGAGAAATCGCAAATGACCACACAAATATTAAGGTCTAATGAGGTTTGTATCGAGTCTAAGGGAAAAGGAAAAATTCCCAAGCAATGTATAAGGGATTTACAAGTCTCTCGGGTGAATAGGGAAGATGAATCTGGAAAAAAGCAGCTCACTCCTAAAAGAAAGATATTAAATCTCCTTTGTCAAGTTTCATAAGAATCTTTCTGTCCAAGCATTTCCTCTTAGCCAATGATGGAAAGACAATCCAGCAAAGTATCCCAGTAGATAATCCAGCAAAAGCAAGTGTTGATTTAGGGGACGAAACAGTATGGATATCACTGACTCGGTACGCTCGGGCTTCAGAACAGAAGTAGTAACTGATGTTCAAAGCACATGAAATTGTTGTAGATGCCACACTAAGCTGCAATGAGTGGAGTCTTTGGTGAAGAAATCTTTCCCTCCTTATTCTCAACAGGTGAAAATATAAATCCAATAATGCCATCTGCCTCATTGAGTGTAATATTGCTTATGCAAGGCACTCTAAAAAGTATTTTAGAAGTGCTGGTTGTACTAGATAAAAATCAACACTACTAAATAAAAATCAACATACCCACATATTTCTACTGCAAAATATAACTGGGGAATTACAAAAGGTGAACAATGCTTACTTGAATGAATGACTGAATGACTAATGATATTTAGAGAGCGCAAAGTTCACTCCGGGGAGCATCTTGGCGCTATCGGAAAAACTGGGCAGGGGCTGTGGTGAGGAATTAAAAGGACCAACCGGTGGGAGGGTCAGATAAGTGATAGCACTAACTCGTCTGGGGCCGCAAAGTTCCAGGTTTTTAGGAGTTTCTTGAACAAGGGTTCAGATTGAGCCAGTCTCAGATGGGTGGGCAAGGCATTGCATGCTTTTGTTCCCAGGACTGTCATTGACTTTCTTCCTCTAGATGAGAGGTGGAAGGCAGGGGGTGCCAGGAGATTTTCAGAGGATGATCGCAGAAGTCTTCGGGTAATATATGGTTTGATTCTGGTTCTTAGGTATGTGGGTCTTGTGTTATTGAGGGTCCTGAAAATTATTACTAGGATTTTGAACAGAATCCTTTTATGTATGGGCAGCCAGTGGAGGGTTTTGAGTGCTGTTGCGGCCGAGGACCTCCTGGGTAATCTAAATACCAGCTGGGCTGCCGCATTCTGGACTGTCTGTAGTCAGACTAGCAAACAAGACTCCAGAAAACTTGCATTATGTTTTGTCAGGAAATTTGGTAGAAGATCATGTTTCAGGTGTCCATATGGCCTTAGATGATTTATCTAATAAATATTTAGGAGGAAATGGGACGGAGCATATCTCTTACCGGCCAAAGGTGGTTAACTTGCATTTTATAACAGTAGGTAACAGAACCTTTCCTCAAACATTAATCTGTCCTATTGGTGAAATCAAAGGAAATTGCACCAGCAGGGGCAAAGGAAATTGAAAAAATAGCCTCTGTGAAAAAAGTGGCAGGGACGAGAAGAATAAAGAATGGTTCATGCCAGCAGTTCACGGTGCCATTTTTAAGAGGAACTAATTTGGATACTTTTAAAATAATTTTTGAACTTGACTGGCTCCTTTCACTGGGTTATATGGATCTAAAATTCTTTATTTTACTGCACTGAATTATGAAATATGGTTTGGACCATTGCTAAGTTTTTTTTTTTGTAACTTCCACCATGCTATAGAGCTCTAAAACTTACCAAAGACTTATTTTCCTAAACTATGTTCATACTGAATGAACGTATTTATTTATATTTGAGGTATTTGTCAAATGAAAGTGAATTGGTTCCATAAGAAGCACTTTTGAAATATTATGTTAAGTTTACTGAAATCACACATGAATCCGTAATTCTGGACGGGTATTATTAATGCCTAAATTCAATACATACCATTAATAGAAATGTGATGTGTATCTGTATTATCAATAACCGATGCCGCTGTACATGATTAAATTGTCATTTCCTAGGATGAATTAAAATGTAGGTGTTAATTTTGGGATCATTCAGAGTAATTAACACAATAGCATTGTATAAAAAGATTGAATCAATATTTAATGTGTTGAGTAAATTGTTTCATGCTAGGGATGAAGTAATGTTTATCATAAGCTACTATAACTACAATAAGTCTTTTCTAATATAACAGTCGTGAAAAAGCCATTTTGTTGTGAAACAGGTGTTGGCTGTGGTAGTATCGAAGTAAACATTACATTCACGTGTGTGAATATTATGAAAAAAGAAGTGTTTAAATAGTGGGCTTGTCTTCAATCTTTGACTTGAAGAGACAACTGGAACAATAAAGAGATTAAGAAATGGACGACTGACAATGTGTTATATTGCACTCTAGTTTGCACTCTATTTTAATAATTTTCTCAGCAAATCTTTTAAATCTTTTAAATGTGTACCATGTTATCCTCCTGCAGGAGATTTAGCTCCAAGAGAACCCGAATATTGAAGGTATTTTATCAATATGTAAACCTGACCATGTTAGGGGAGAGGGTTGATTATGTGGAGGCCTTTTAATGTTGATATACACAGGAATAATAAGAAAGGTAAGAAGGACAGAAAGTGTAAGTATGTGGGCACAAATATCAGTGGTTGAAATTCAGGTAAACATTTGAAGAAAAATTGTTCATGTTAACAATCTAATACAGAGAGTATATTGTGATCACAGCAGGGGATTTTAATTAAAAAATTGATCATACAGTAGATAATATGTTAAATTATATCCTTGAGTTGTATAATATCCCTCTCACTAACTTTTCAGCTGTTGCATCCTCAATTGAGTCTAGCATTATTTGGGATTGGTTGAGCATAAGTGGCTTAATAAGATTCAATGGACAGTCTGCCCATGACAATCCAGCTAGTTTGACTTTTAGGTTTGGCACTCATCACTATCCAATTGACTGTTTTTGTCCCCCGCAATACATTTAACCTATTTTGTGACTTTAATATAATGCATTGTGAAGAAAGAGGTCTTTGGGTTTTACAAGGAACACTTATATTAAAGGAAGCATTTTTAACAGAAAAGGTTTTAATTCTGTATGTGGATTTTGAGCACCCGTCTAGGTCCAAATCAATTACAGGTGCTCAAGGAATTTCAATTATCCCATGCTCTGGGTAATAATTACATTTATTTTCCAAATAAATTATACTGGTTTGCCTCATTAATAGAGAACATACACACATGTCTTCAGAAATTTCTGTTGTCCGCAGTAAAAGTGAGGAATAACCAGTAAATATAATCAGGGGTGGTTCGACGAAGAGTGTAGAGAGGATAAGAAAGTGCTGAGGAAATTACAACATTCTTCTAGGAGACTGTTAAGAGGTAAACTGTACGCAGATTATTGGGTTGTAAATTCAATATAAGTATCTCATCAGAAGAAAGAGAGTGAGTTTCGTAATAAAAAATGGAATGAAATGTTGGAAGATTTTAAAGTAGGGGACAGAAAACATTCTGGAGACTGGTAAACAATATCGATGATGCGCATGCAGTAGTTCATTCCTTTGTATCAGAAGAGGACCAGGTCTCAGATGTACATAACATATATTGTTTTCCCTTAATAAAGGTTTAAGCAAATAAGAATAGTGTTGACACCAACATGCTTAAATTATTTAACAAGGAGCAAATTTAAAATACAATAGCTGAGTGTAAGCTTAGTAAGGCTGCTGGCCCTGACAACATTACAGCAATTGTATGTGGTGGGCAGAAAACCTGGAGTGTCTACGAAGATGGATAGTAGAAACGGATATTATCTCCGAGTCATGTAAGGGCTTGGTAATAAAAACTTACTGAAGAAAGGTAGAGTCACAGCAAATTACCGGTTAATTAGTCTTTTAGATGTGTCCACTAAAATCTTTGACAAAATACTAATAGTGTTGGAGTTTGGGTTACAGAAACAAATCTACTACTTTTTTTAACAGGGTGGCTTTCGGGCAAGACCTTCTACTACTGATCATTGTTTGCCCTTTAGGCTATAATAAAAAGGTTTGTTAAATAAATCAGGGTGTGCACTTGCTTCACGGAATTCTGTATTGCCTTTGACATATTGATAGAGGGGATCTATGGGGCAAACTACTCACCTGGAAATTCCATAGGGACTTATTGTCCTAGATCCAAGCATTGCATAGTTTATATTGGACCCAAGTGGAGATGGATCCGTTGGTCTGCTTAAACAAAAAGATAGATATGAGCAATGGCCTCTGCAAGGATGTGTGTTAACCCTGTTTCTTTTTAACTTATATGTGGCAGATCTTCCTACAATTTTAAATAATTCAAATTCATTTTCCCCAAAAATGGCAGTGACCCACATTCCTTTTTAAATGTGTGCTGATGATCTTGGCACACTAACAGCATATTATGTGTCAACCCACTTAAGAATTAATTTAAATTCGGCTTGGGGGCTTGGTCTGGCAAGATGGCCAACAGGACGTAGAGCTTGCTGCTCCTGGCGAGTCCATCCTTTATCTTTATGAACCCTTATGCTCTGGAGCTTCCAAGTTACCTGCAGAGACACGAGGAGTGAGCAGTGCGGTGGGCCGGTTTCCTGAGGGTGTTTTTGGATGTTTATGGGCAGGGAAGAAGCACTGCCCACAGCGGGATCCTGTTGGCTGCTGCTGGTGTGGCCGTATTGTGCGTGACTGGGCCCTCCCTAGGGCTGTGCCATGAGCAGGTGTCCCCGACTGCAGGGACAGCTAGCGAGGCCCGCTGGGGCAGTGGAGCCTGCTGTATTTGTGGGTGGTTACCCCTGTGACATTAGGTGACCATGGAGTGCTGCTGTCCACCCACTGAAACTGGGCTGCAATGCGGTGACTGTGCCCTGTACCGCCATCTTGGGTGCGGCCGGGAGCCATTGGAGAATCTTGCGGCTGCTGTGAGGGTTTGCCGTGGTCTCCACTAGAACTGAAGAGGACCGCAGTGGCATTTCCGGGTTGCCTGCTTCTGCGGTTGCAGGTAGCAGCGGCTGGGCTAGATGCCTGATAGTACCCCGGCCCCAAGAGATTCTGCTGCGAGAGTGCGCTGCCTCCCCTGGGACAGAGGGAGAGCTATTTTGACCGTGTGTCCCACTTTGGATGTTATAGCTGCTGGAGTGTGCAGATGCTATAGTGGGGCTGTACTTGCTGCAAGGGCTGGGGCGCCTTTTGGCATTGTGCTGCTGCCTTGGGAGCCTGTCTTGTTATTGTTGGAGTGGTCTGTGGTCTGACACCTAGACATTGACATTGTTATGTCCATCCTGAGAGGCAAGTGCGGGGTCGCCAAGTGAAATCTGCCCATGCTCACTAAATATTCTTCGTATTGGTGCCTGGGGGAGGTCGAGAGGACTAAGCTGGCATCTGTGACTGCCTTTGTGGCTGTGGGGTGGTGCTCCCCCGGGTTATCATGTGTTGATTGCTGCAAACCATCTGGAACTGGGGGATTGTGCCTGGGCCCTGTCTGTTGTTGTTTGGTGGCCGTGGGGGTGTGCTGTTGGCTGCTGTCATGGGTAAAGGTACGTTTCCCAAGACTCCTGCCGCTAATACCATAACTCAGTCTGCCACTGTTGCAAAGTTATCCTGTGCCCTGGGCACCCCCCAACTTTTTACTGACTGATGCTGGTGGTAACTGACTCTGACTGACTCTGGGCTCTGCCTAACCAGGCCCAGGGCCAGTGCTATGCTGAAAGAAACACAGTAGAATACCGTTAAAACACCTACATACACTAGGGTACACAATGGTATGGTGGGTACCCCTGTGATTGGCATGACCTACCCTATAAGCCCCTAGTATATAATAGGGCAGGGGGATTGAAACTACCTAGAAGTCCCTAGTACCCTGGGGCATGGCAGTTTAAAGGCCAGCAGCTCTTTTTACACTTGCATGTGTGCACTGCTGAAGCCTGAGGTCAGTTTAAAAGCAGCACTGGGTGCCAGGACTGCTTTTAAAAAGTAAATTGTGCCCAAACTCGACTTTGGTGTTTGGGGCACTTAAAAATGGATAACCTATAATGTTTTGCCATATTAGGGACCCCCAGGGTCTCCCCTAGGTATCCCAGGGGTGGGGGGTCAGGTATTTATAAGGTAAACCCTTATAAAATGAGTTTTTATATGCCTGGGTAAAGTGAAATTTCACATTTCACTCCCCACATTGTGGTACAGTGCTACTCAAATTTGACTTTGATACTAGGAGCACTGTGGAGGGAGGATCTGCAATATTTCAACAGATTCAGAACCCCTAAAGTCTCCCCTAGTTGCACATGGGGTGGGGTACCTGCAGATATAGGACAAGTACTCATAAAATATGTTTTTGTAGGTCCTGATGCTGGAAAAATGGCCCAAGTCATTTTTCCCATTGCAAATCCCTGTTACATAGGTTAACATGGTAGGCAGTTATTAATTAATAACTATGGATAGGAGAGGGCTAGAAATGCCATTCAAAGACTTCCCAGAATGGTATTATTAAATCCAACAATATCATATTGTTGAATTTCTCCTAAAGTGTACATACAAGAAGTTATAAGACTTTCTTGTTTGTAAGTCCAAATTCAGCCTTCCAGTGGTCTGCCCTGATTGGTCAGAGTTAAGTGGATTAGCCAGGCTGCCTTGTAGAGGTGATAAAGAGCCCCTGGGTTGACCAGCTGTGCTGGGAGGGCAGTGTGCTGTTCCATAGGAATGCCAGGCCAGGGGGAGGAGTCGTAAACCATGGTATTCAATAGGAAAGCAGAGACCAGTGTCATTTACAGCTCTGAACCTACCACCTCAGGCAGATGGTAGGATTAAGGAAGGTATGAGCAGATGCAGGGAGGAGAGTTTAAGTAAATTAGCCATCCTAGGGGTGTGTTTAGCCAGCTCTTACCTCCTTGCTGGAAAATCAGCCATTATGGATTTGGAAGATTTGATGCACTCTGGGACAAAATAATGCCAAACTCTACAGGATGTGGTCATAACTTTGAGGAGTTACCATGCTCCCATTGGAGCAGGAAGTCAGAAGTGACCTCCTGCATGACCCAGAGAACTTGGAATAAGTATCTGAGAGGGGCAGAGCCCTTCAGATCTGCTGCTTTATACTTACTGAAGCAAGAAGTGCCCTGCTGAGAAGTTTTGCTGTGCAAAGATTTCTAAGGCCTGACCTCTGAAAACTGCACTATCTGAAACTACAGCCCTGTGGATTATTTTGCTGAAAAAGGAACGAAAGAGTGGACTCTCTGAAAGCTACAGGTTAAAAGAGCTCAACTGGAACATCACCAACTAAATCTACATCTTGGAGAACCATCAGTGGATTTGTAAGGGTTTTGTACCAGTGGATTGTGGGAACTGCTGATGTCCTCAACTTTCAAGGACCATCTTGGAGCTTCCAGACCCTTGGAGTAAATTTGAGATACTTTGGGACCCCTTGAGGAACTTCAGGAAGAAGTTCAAGAAGTTTGGAGAACTTTGAAGCAACTTTAAAAAAAGCTCCATAGAGGGACCGACTCAACCTGGCCAGCCAGGCCACCTGCCTTCAACCGCGAGCCGGCCAAGCCAACCAGGTTCGTCCCGCTAAAAGCTCCATCTCTTCAACTCCCAGAGATTGACCAGGACTAGAAGAAATCTGAAGCCGGTGAACCCTCACCGGATCCGGCTACATGAGGAGTATTGAGAGACCCCGCGAGAAAAAGCTCCAGAAAAGTTTCTAAGTCCGCTCGTAGAAAAGGTGACCGGGAGCAACCGCGAGAGCCAAGCCGCCTGCCTTCCATCCCATGCCGGCCTGGATTCCTGGGTTGCCCGAGTGAAGCGATCTTGAGAAATTGTCTAAGTCCGCTCCAGGGAAGTTGACCGGGACCTCGTCACAAGTCAAGCCGGTGAACCCTCACCGGATCCGGACTGGCTGGCAGCTTTGAGGACCCTCGAGAAGAAAAGCTCCAGAAAAGTTTCTAAGTGTGAAGGTAGAAACTGAGACCAGGACCTGCCGGGAGCTGTAGCCGCTCAGGGCTCCATCGCGCCCGGCCTGAAACTTTGACTTTGGTCTGGTCTATCGCGAGCAGGTATCACAATATGGTTCTATAATCTTCTAAGTGCTATATTTTATTAAATCTTTGAAAATTCATATCTCCGGTTCCCTACATTTTATTTTTGTCATTTAGTTGTCATTTTAAAGATAAAAATATGTCCTATTTGTATAAATTGGTGTTGGATTTTTATTATGTGTTGTGTCTTAATTATTTACTGAAATGGTGTTTTGAAATGCTTTACATACCTGTCTTTGAAGTTAAGCCTGTCTGCTCTTAGCCACGTTACCAAGGGCTGAGCATAGGAATAATTTTCTAAGACCTATGCTGAGTCCTATCATGTGTTAGTGGCCTTATTGCCAGTGGCAGACCTATATTTGCCCCTACCAATAACCCACTTTCCAACAGCCACCCTCCGCCAGCAGTTGCAGCGGCTGATTGATCATGGGAGTGCAGACTCCTGGAGCGGTTCCCCTGAGATCAGGGTGACACCTCTCGGGCCAAATTATTGACTGCTATACAGAGATCGTGTGCTGCACTGGAACACAGGATTGAAACAATGTCTGTTGATGTGAAATTGCTTAAGGCGGATTTGTGGAAGGTCCCAGAAAAAGAGACAACTGCTGAGACTAATATTGAGGCTCTAAACGGTGAGGTCTCAACACTAAAGCTGCAGATGGCTTAAATGGTGATGACCACTAGGGAGTTGGAGGCCCGTATGGAGGATGCGGAGGGGCGTTCCGGGTGTTTCTGGGCTTTCCGGAAAAAGTGAAGGGCTATTATCTTTCTGGAGAACTGAATCGGACAGCAAATGTGGCCGAGTGGGCTGTCTGATCTGTTTATGCTTGAGAGGGAACACCAGGCTGTGGTGCCGGCTCCGCCACCTAGTGCCTCACCTGACAGCTGTTTTAGGCAACATAATCAGCTATAGGGACAGAGACTGTGTCCTACAGGCAGCCCGGGAACAGGAGATCCAGAGTGTTGATAATCATGCCATTGCTATTTTCCCTGATTACAGAAGGAAAGTTTACGAGCCGCGCAACTCATTCTTAGGTGCCAAACAGAAGCTGTGGGCTATGAACTTGAAGTAAATGTTGCTCTATCCCTCCAAGTTGAAGGTCATAGCTAGCAGGATGTCACACTTTTTTGCGAGACCTCCGGATGTATGAGATTGGCTGGAAGTCTGGGATGGTGCTTTGATAAGGGGACTGTGGGTTTTGTGGGGGCAGAGGGGCCATGGTGCTTGGAGAGACTGCACTTGTGGGGCCACTTTAACTGATTCCCAGCCGCAGTTGACTGATGTTGTGCCATAAACTAATCTTTCTACTGTGAGACGTTGTTTTACGTTTTCATTGCAGGTGACTGGATCCAGTGTTCTATGGTGTGTATAGGTGGGAGCATGCTTGGTAATTGTGATTATCCTTTTACTTCAGGTCTCATTGCTTTTGGGATTGGGCACTTTTCAGTTTGCTGGTGGGGGCTTATTGGAAGGGTAGTGTTGAGGTGCACAGTTTTAATATACTAAGATATTGTGTTTATAACTCTTTGTCTGCTTAACTCCTGGAACTCAGAGTCGAGCTAGCAGGTTTCACTGTGACTCTGGGGGGTGTTGGGGGGGTAACTTCGTATGGGAGTTGGGAGGGGGTGGTAGTTGGGGTTCCTATCCCTGTTAGATGAATAGGGTCTAGTGTGTTGTCCTGGCACAAGAGGTATAGAGTCCTCTTTTTTTAAACAACATAGTCAACATAGCCTGTCGGCATAAGAGACATCTCACGGATGGGAAGGTTGATAAGATGGCCAAGTAGCAGAAGGGCCAGTTGTTTCATTCCTCTCATGCCCTTAGGGGGTGCTGGTGAGGGTGGCCCTGGGGATTTCTTTTATGGCCGGTTATGTGGAGGGTGATGTACAGGGGAGGTTTTTACTGCTGTAGGGCAAGCTAGACGGGAGGGTTCTTTCAGTCCTCCACATTTTTGCACCTAATGTGGATGATCCTCAATTTTAATTTAGGCTACAGGACCTGATAGGTTTCGAGGTGGATGACCCTTTTATGTTATTAGAAAACTTTAATTGAGTCCTGGATGAGGGGCAGGATAGGTGCCCTACTAGGGCTCACACAAAGCCATGTATGACTGCATCATTCAGTGAAATCATGTCGAATTTGGGATTGCTAGATGCTTGGAGGGTTCTTAACCCAGTTCAGAGAGTATTTATCTGTCAGTCACTCACCCACCATACTTAGTCAGCTGGATAGATGCTGGTGACTGGATTCCCATTAGAGGAAGTCCAGAGGGTCAACACTTGGCTCGTTTTCTGTTGGATCATACACTGGTGCTTGGGGTACTGGATTGGGGAAGGGGGGTAGTGGTCCCAAAACGTAGACTTGGTGCTTTCTGGCGGATGTGCTGACTGACGCCATTGGTAGAGACACATTATTACAGTCCGAGGCTAATTATTTACAGTTTAACAGGGGACTACTGGTTCCAGAGTGGTTGAGCGGAATACCATGAAGGCAGTGTTTTGTGGGCATTGC
This sequence comes from Calotriton arnoldi, assembly GCA_963921515.1. Classification (NCBI taxonomy): domain Eukaryota; kingdom Metazoa; phylum Chordata; class Amphibia; order Caudata; family Salamandridae; genus Calotriton; species Calotriton arnoldi. The sequence continues at coordinate 656,671 of CAWUFW010008776.1, forward strand.
TTGGGTTTGACATGTAGGGTGCATAGGCAGCTCCTCCGTGAGTTGCGTGTTGAGGAAGGGGAGCTGGTGGACTTGCAGAAGGCTGACTTGACTTATCCAGAGATCCATGGGAAGGAGTTGCAGACGCACCAGAGTAGAGCAGATAAATGGGATAGGAAGGATGTGCATACTCTTACACATCACAGGCAGTGCCTGCATTGTGAGGGGGATAAATCACGCAGGATGCTTCCTTGGTTACTCAGGATGGAGGGGACCCCGGAACTCCATTTGGTGTCGTCGGATGAAGGTATTGGGTCCTCAAGAGTGACGGTGATGGCAGCTTTTCAGAGGCATCTTGAGCGGGTGTACAGAGTAGGCGCCGTAGCTCATTTGCGCAGGTTTTTACCTTTTTTAATCCGCTGGTGTTGCCCCTGTTGGGTGCAGTGGACATTGAGGAACTAGATGCAGAAGTTACATTGAAAGAGGTCAGAACTGCTTTGCAGCTCCTCCCTGGAGGATGGCTTCCCTACGGAGTTTTATAAAGGTTTCACAGCGGAGTTGACTCAAACGTTGCTGGAAGTGTTGCTGGAGGCTAAGGAGAAAGTGGTACTTCCACCTAGTATGTGTGAGGGCTTTAACTACATGCTTCTGAAGCCAGGGGGGATTCTTCTGAGTCTGCATCATACCAGCCTATCACAATGATAAAGACTGATTATAAGATACTTTGTAAGCTGCTGGTCCATCGCCTGAGCGTAGTAGTGCCAGGCTTGGTGCCTGTTGATCAGTGTGGATTCAGCCCTGGATGCAGTACAGCAATAATTTTGAGGCACCTAGCACATGTCATGCATGAGTGCAGAGGAGGATTTGATGTTGGCTTCCATTGATATTGAGAAGGTGTTTGACACGGTGGATTGGGGGTATCTGTTGGAGACTTAAGAAATCCATGGGGTTTGGGCCACAGTTTAGTGCATGGATATGACTGTTATACACTAGCCCTGCAGCGCTGGTGAGGATAGGCAGGCATAGCTCTGAGTGCTGGGATGTTGAACGATGCATGCAACAGGGGTGCCCCTTGTCGCCCTTGCTTTTTGTGTTGGCTGTGGAGCCCTTGACGGTGAAGTTTTGCATGATGTCGGGTGGTTGATGAATCAGAGTTTGGACATTCTTTGCCTATCATCTTGCTTTACTCTGATGATGCCTTGTTTTACTTCAGTGAGCCTAATATGTTGGTTGTGGGTCTGTTGGGACTCCTCCGGGAGTTTGGTGAGGTGTTGGGCCTCCATGTTAACTAGTGGAAATCATTAGTGTTTCCACTGGTGGTGCAGACTCGGGTGCCCAAGGATCGGTTGCATGATGTGGGGTTGAGATAGGAGACGGAGAAGTCTCACTATCTTGGTGTGATGGTGGCACGTAGGCGCAAACAACATTTACGGTATAACATTGAGAAGGTTCTCGAGTCCCTGTGGGCTTTTGTCCAGCTCTTGAACATTCTGCCATTGCCATTGATGGGCATGGTGGTGGTTTCTAAGATAGTGATTTTGCCTCTGTGATCCAGAATTCATAGTGGCATCTGCCCGCAGGGGTTTTCCACTGGTTGAATTTCCTTCTCACCTTGCTTCTTTGGGCAGGAGAGTATTCTAGAGTGGCATGTCTGACTCTGAGGGGGTATAAGGAAGGGGGCCTTGGGGTTCCGAACTTGGAACATTATTATTATGCTACTCACATGCAGCATGTGGCCAAATGGTTGGATGAGGGTGATAATTGGGGTAAAGAATCTTCTTGCGGATTTGGTGGAAGCGGGTGTGCTCCCTGTGTATCTGATGGCGGGCGCAAGTGTGTCTCAGGAGGTGCTTTATGTGGTGTGACAGACTGGGGCGGTTCAGCACAGTGTGGTGAAGGTGGTAATTTGGAAGGCTCCCTTTCATAGGGAGCCCTCAATATGGATATTGGTTCCATTTCATCACATGGAGGAGACTGACTTTTCGGTCTTGGCATAAGGGAGTCTTTGAATTGATGGGGGATTTGTACCAATCTGAGGTTTTCATGTCCTTTGACAAGGCCCAGGATCAGGTTGCACTCGGTCCGGGGCATTTCCTTCATTATGCTGATGTACTGAACACAGTGGGGGGTGGGGCTTTGACCAACGTATCTGGCAGCTCCGGCAGCCTCAGGCACTCTGGGGCCGTTGTTGACTCTGGGGACGGGACTGCATCAAATTTCTTCGCTTTATAAGGCGCTGCAGGCTGACACTATTCGGGGACCCCTGAGAGCGCGAAATGTTTGAGAGGCGAATCTGGGGGCCCATGTCTCAGATGTGAACTGGGCTAGAATATTGCTATGTCTGGAACTAAAAATAGAGCTTGGCATACCTTTCTTGGGTCCTGTTCAGGGCCTGTCTTTGACTTCTCAAAGGCTCTCAAACCCTTTAACTCCATAGAGACTAATTGTCAAATTTTTGAGGGCAAAATTTGAAGGGTACTTGATAAGCAGATTCCTCTTATGGATCAAAAACCTCATTCAGGCTTTTCTGGCCCCTGGTACAACACGGTTTTAGAGGAGACTAAATTAGCCTGTAGGCAACTTGAAAGGAAATAGCAGAGACACTACCTGTAACCAGTCCCTGAAATCTGGTGTGGTGCCTATGTGCTGGAAAAAGGCTATAGTCAAGCCATTGTTAAAAAAAGCCACAGCGTACCATACAATTTTGGCCAATTACAGACCAATCTCTCTCCTCTCATTTCCAATAAAGATACTGGAACGACATGTTAGCAAAATTCTGTCTGGAGGACCATTCATTGTTAGAGGATGAGCAATTTGGCTTCAGACCCGGTCACAGCACTGAGACCGCTTTACTCTGCGCCACTGACGAAATGCGCAGGATGGTTGACATTGATCAGTCAGTGGTGCTTGTCCTCCTTGCCCTGTCAGCAGCCTTTGACACAGTGAACCACCACAGCTTACTCTATAGATTAACTTCAGTAGGTGTTGGTGGTCTTGTGTCAAAATGGCTAAAATCATACTTACAAGTCCGCTGCCAGGCTGTGGCTCTGCCCCCCTCTGATCTACTTTCAGAACTTCTCAAAATGGAGTCCCACAGGGCTCTTCACTCAGTCCAGTTCTGTTTAATGTCTACATTAAGCAATTGATTTTGCTTATTAAATCCTATAAGATCAAGGTTATCAATTATGCAGATGATATTCAACTCATATCACTTAACAACAATCAGTTTGATCCGATCAGTAATTTTCATGCCTGCATAATGGACATCTCAAATTGGATGAGTGTAAATTAATTCAAACTAAGCAGAGGTAAAAAAGAGCTCCTTTGTTGTTCCTCTGGTAAAGTTCCAGTATCTGTGCCCTCCAATTTTTGGACTCAGTCTACAAAGACTTCTCTTGGTGCCTCGGAGAGGGTCCGGAACCCTGGAGTAACGCTGGACGAACATCTTTCACTTGAAAAGCATGTTAATGGAGTAGTAGGGGTCTGCTTTGCTCTTCTTCCGAGCCTAAGAAAACTTTTCCAATGTTACCTGCTCAAGCCAAATCTCTAATTTCCAGGTGTGTAGTGCTTAGTAGGTTGGATTACTGTAATACCCTTCTTTTAGGAGCCCCTAATTATCTGATTAAGAAATTGGATAGAGTTCCGGTTGCTACAGCCAAACTGACGTTAAATAGACCACGCAATTCTTCCACCTCTGGTGCTCTTAGGGATCTTCACTGGTTGCCCATTAAACTGAGGATCCTCTTTAAATCCCTTTGTATTGGGTTCAAAGCTCTCCAAAAAAAGGGCCAAAGCCACTGCAGACCAGACTGAGGAAATACACTCCAGGAAGGCTGCTACGTTCAGCTACAATTAATCTTGTTCAAGAACGTAGATTCAATAGGGTGCGTCAAGGAGGGCGTGCCTTTTCTATTAAAGCTGCGCAGATCTGGAATAAGTTACCATCTCAATTAAGATCTCAGACTGATTTGCTCAAGTTTAGGAAAGCCCTTAAAACCTGGCTTTTCCCAAAATAACATTGATTAGGAGGACCGCCGTATTTCTCCTCCTTGGTGTTCCTTCTTCCCCCATCCTGCCTTTTACTAAGACATTAGCAAAAGTAGCACCAGGATACCGGTCTGGTCACAGTGCGCTCTATAAATACAGCATACAAATACAAATTGTTGAGGACAGTGTCCAGTAATGCTTGGTTTCGATAGATTCACTTTAACTTCATGCATTGTACCTATGTGACACCAGTGAGCCTGAATAAAATTAATGCTGAGCTTGACTTTGCTTGTCACTGGTGTGCGGTGGAGAGGGCTGTGGATTAGAGATGCTTTGAAATTGGCAGTGGCTGAGGAAACATCCTTATACAAGCTTCTGACCGAAATCTTGAACGTTTTGACAGAATCTTTGAGGATTAAAAATACTTTGCATAACAGAGTTCCTGCTAGTCTACCTAATCAAAGTCTCCCCTCAGCTGCGGAACCTCTCGTATCATCCTCCTCTGTCTCCACCTACTCCACCTCCCCCTCACTCCCCCTGAGTCGGCTTGATAATTCTCCTGACACAGATGGTGAATGCAATGCCAACAAACCTAACCCTGGTATATCAACTCAAGTCTGCCTGAATACCAAAATGAATGCTATACCTACGTCTCATCCAGTCTCACACTAATACTCCACCCTCTAACCCTCAACATCCCATCTCCACCCCAAATATTTACCTCCTCACCCAGGATAAAGCCACTTCACCCCCCACCACTCCTCTCCAAGGAGTATCTCATGAACTGCTTACCCCTAGACCTGCCGTCCACAATGCCAACCCTCTCTGCACTGAGGATAAGATGGTGGACCTCAAGCTGGACCAGTCCCCTCCCCCAATACGTACCTTTGCACTTGTGAGGAAACCATTCTACTTTCCTGTGGGGTCTCCATCTATCTATTCCTACCCCTGCTGCTGATAGTGTTAGCCTGCCCTACATTGAGGATAAGTTGGCTGACCTCAAGCAGGATCTCCAAACTATTAAGCAGAGCCTGCAGACCCTCTTATACTTCTCTTTGAAAATGCAGAAGTTTTGGAACTTCTATCCTACTGTTGAGACTAATAAACCCAGCCCTCCAGCAAGAGATAAACACCACAGGTGGAACATTTCTTATTCCAAAAACCTGCTCAGTCCACTCAGGAAAACACAGCCTCATCTTAATCATCACTCCAGGCCCCATAGCTCTACTCACCATCTGTCTGATGATGACACTCTCTCCCTACTGCTGTCGTACAACGGCTCTTGCAGTGTCTCCTCACAACCCCCACTCAACATCCAAACTATTTCCTCCAATCCGTTTAGAGAACCTAGTGTTAACCTGAGATCTATGATCAAGAATAACTTACTACTGGTTGCTACTTCTCACCTAGAAGCGGTAGCAACTAACTCGCACATCAAATTGATGCTTCTCAACTGCAGGTCAGCAGTGAAACATGCAGCAAATATTTCTGACCTCATCCTCACGCAAGATCTGGACCTCCTGATCCTAACTGAAACCTGGCTTAATGACACCTCCTCTCCAATTCTGGACACCTTAGTACCTCCCGAATATGACATTCTCAGACTTGATAGACCTGTTAAAGTTGGGGGTGGTATTTCTTGCATCTAGCGCTCCTTCCTCACATTGAGACAGGTACAAACTTCTATGATGTCCTCCTGTGAACACCTAGACATTGAAATCTGGAACTATGGCAAGATTGTCTGTTTGCTCCACACGATATATCATCCACCTGGTGACAACCTGCTCTTCATCGAACAAATCATGGCGTCCATTGCCTCAAACTCTGACCAACACCCCAAACATATCTTCCTTGGGGATTTTAACCTACACTGGAGCAACACAAATGACCCCATATTGTGCTCCTTCAAGTCTTTCCTCTCTGACCTCAACTTCACCCAGGCCTGCAATGGTCCTACCCATAACAAGGGCTCCACCCTTGATCTTATCATAGCTAAAGACAACATCATACAACTTGATAACATATCACTTTGTGACTGGTCGGATCACTACCAAATCTCTTTTCACATCCTGGAAAAGGTTCTGGTCAGACAAGGTCAACCACAGAAAACCAAACAGTTGGCTTGAAATCTGAGAGACCTCAACATTAATGATCTCACATCCTTTAGTAATAATCTACTTCCTTCACCCCCTAACATGAGTAACCTGGATGATCTGACGGATCATTACATCCACACCATGACAAATATTTTCGACACCATTGCACTGAAGCAACTCCGAAGGATACCGATCAGTCCAAAACCTAGTTTAATGGCTCACTAAATGAGGAACGTCGCAAACTCAGGCTCATGGAGAGACTATGGGGAAGCTCACCCTCCATTACAAACCTCAATCAGTTAAGGAGGACTAGAAGCTCATATAATAAGCATATCCGTAGTGTGAAAACTGATCACCTCAGGGCACAGCTTGACAACACCAAAAATAAGACCCAAAAAACAATTTGAAACCATCAAACAACAAGCTAACCACTCAACCAACCAACTCTCTGCACCCAAGATCTCCTGCCCCAGTGGGGAAGACCTGTCAGCACACTTCACTGAAAAGGCAAGACAAATTGAATTTGAACTACAATGCGCTTCACCAAATCTGCTGCTACAGACCTCACCCTTGCCAGCTTCTTGGCCAACCGCAGCGAGAGCACCTACTTCCTACTCCACAGATTACCCTCCAAAAAACAATGCATCATGGAACTCCCTTTTACTTACAGACGATGCGGAGCTGCTCAAATCTATGGTTTCTTTAAAACCCTCCAATCACTTCAACGATCCGCTTCCCGCCAAGTTTTCCAGGGAACTTAAATCGGCCATTCTTCCACTCTGGTCCATGACTATCCATGAATCCCTCATGCAGGGTAGGATTCCTGATTGCCTCAAGATGGGTCAAGTCACCCCATCCCAAAAAAGCCAAATGCAGACTTAGCGGATCCCAACAACTTCCGTCCAATTACTAATATCATGACTTTGGCCAAACCGCTTGAGAAATGCATTCACACTCAGCTCTGCAACCACATTGAGAAGTTTCAGCTCCTTGACCTCTGCCAGTCAGGTTTCAGAGCGGATTATAGTACTGAAATGGCCCTAACACACATCGTTGATGTCGTTGATTTCTGGACCAGAATGTACCCTGCCTACTGATCCTTCTTGATCTGTCCTCAGCGTTTCACACGATCAAACATGAAAATCTGATTGTCGTTCTTCAGAAAAGGATGGGGCTATCGGGCCATGTCTTAAATTGGTTTGCCTCATTCTTACAAAACAGAACGCAAAGAATCAAAGTTAACCACACCCTTGCAACCAGTACCCCGGTCTCAATTGGAGAGCCTCAAGGTTCTACACTCTCGCCCATGCTTTTCAACCTTTTCATGGAACCACTCTCCGAAATTCTGAACCACTCTAACATTCAATACCATATGTATGCCGATGACACTCAATTGTATTTGAAAATCTCTTCTCCAGATGACATCAAAACTTTAAACTGCACGCTGCTAAAATTTCAACAATGGTTAACTCATATTGTTGACTCTGCGAAATCTTTAGGCATAATTCTGGACAAATACCTTAATATGCAAGATCACATCAGTGCAACTACAAGGGGAGCCAATCATCAGCTCAACACATTAAGGAAAATCAAGCCATGCTTGCCTTCTGTGGACATTCAATCTGCAGTCCAATCCCTAGTTATGTCACGCTTAGAGCATGGAATGGTGACCCTAGCCAGGTTACCCAAAGCTAGTTTGGCACCTCTAAGAGCCACTCTGAACTCTGCAGCCAGACTCATCACTGGTTCTAGAAAACATGACCACATCAAACCAGACCTAATTCAACTCAACTGGCTGTCTATCGATGCTAGGATTAGTTTCAAGATAGCCTGCCTGACGTACAAAGCTATTCACTACAACATCCCTGTTTACCTGGCAAGAAAACTTGAACTATCTGGTTTCAATTGGACCCTAAGAAGCTCTAACATCCTCCTGTTGAAACCTCCCAAATTCAAAAAGAAAAGAACCTACAACCGTGCCTTCTCTGGTCTTGCACCAAGAATATGGAACGCTATTCCTCCCGAGATCAGATCTAACCCCTCTACCTCCTCCTTTAAAAAACAAGTTAAATGTTAATCCTGAATGACCATCTACAGCAATAGTCCAGAGGCCACCTTAGCTAACTTTTATTTCCCATGGATAATCTTTGATACCTGTGCTCATCGTTGTAATTTTGTCTCTCCCTGTGCTCCATAAGATATGTTAATCTCTTTTACACTTTACATGTCCCACAAGATGGGTTGTTGCTCTTTTTTTTGTTTGTTTGTATTTGTGCTTGTTAAGGTCCTTTATGGTGTTGTATTCATGCCATTACCTCCTTTCGCATCCGCTCCTTTGTACGGCGCTCTGATACTCGTACAGGTCATGTTCGCGCTTTATAAAACTTTTCAAATAAATGCATACGCGTTGAGTTAGAACTGATGCCAAACTTCCTATCAACTTAGAGGTATGGGGGATGCTCTGACAAAAGTTCTTGGACCGGGGACTGAGGGGAGGAGGGTGTTTCCTTGGGAAGTGAGGGCTGAGCATGGTAGTGATATGAGATTGTTGGCTGGGTGGTCTTGTGCTGGATGTCTATGTCCTGGAATGTTACTTGTGATATTATAATGGGTTGTGGGATCCTCTACAGTATCTGATTGTGGTACTTTGGCAATTAATGTGGGCCCAGCTGTGTGCACTCTGGCCTGCTAATATTTAGGGTTACATTTTAATGCTAATTAAAGGGGAGCTGAACCGTTTTGAAGGGAATCATATCTAAAGCATCATTAAAGGCAGGTGCCCTTGTGAAGTTTAATGGTATGTACAGAGGAATGTATTATACTCCACTTGCGGAAGTATTTTTGCACAAAATCCTTCTCATAGCACTTTAGGGTTCTGAAATATTCTCTTTAGAGGAGATATTTTAGATCCGGTGGAGAATGTGTGTATAAAAAGAGATTTAGTTTTTATGAAATGGGTTATGATCCAGAGTATTCCCTGTGAAAGTAAATTGATTTCATGGAATACTTATTTTTCTAAAATTTTCCAGACTTTGGGTTGATTTAGATTTTGCGGAATAGGTCCCACCAAGCTTGGCAGTCTGCCCACCATATTCAGATGTTGGCGACTCTATGGACGAAAGACCGGCCGAGTCCCGTCCACTCCGCCAAGATTGTTTGCTCACATCGACGGTGTCATAGGCAAAAGTGGCTGTCGGAGGGAGTTCAGCCAGGATTACTGGCAATCTAACTATGGTGTGCCTTGCCGTAGAGGCAAGTGTGGCAGGAACACCTCCTACTTCGAGTTGGCGGAATCAAAGGTAATGAGGTAAAAACTTACCTTTTTAGTTTTTTCCGTTTCCGTCTTTAACCCCATCTTCCAGGTTCCTCCTTTGTTGCTTTGAATTCATTACGATGCCAAAAGACTCCGTTATCAGCATGATTTTAGGTAAGCTACTACAATTGTAATGCTATGAATTGTGTGTTGACAATTGGTGTAGTCTTGTGTATTTTTGCATGGCTCCTACATGCAACTTTCTCTTATATGTAAGGCAGTAGTGTTCATTTTCCAACTAATCAATGTAAAATGAGCACACCTGTATAGACATTTAAAAAAAACTTATTGTTGTGGTGGTGCTTAGGGCTGTTGTGCGTGTGGTGCCTGTGGGTGTGCATTCATTAGTGTGCATATGTTGTTTGTGTGGCACGCAATATGTAACAAAAAAGGACATAACACATTATCCACATATGTTTTTGAAGCAAACTCATCACACATGTAAATTGGCACATTAATAAGTAGCATTTACCAGTTTCCTGTCCACTAGGGACTCACTCCATCAGCCAACCGCCAGTAGGACAACACCAGCACAATGGGGACATCTAAATGGGCTCGGCACAATACCGCCGATGATGGAGTATTGTTAGCCAGCACAGTAGACCACTGCTACGGAGGAGGTTTGTCGACCACGGTTCAGCCAGCACACTTCTAAATACGGCCGGCGGGACTCTGTCAGCTCAACAGAGTACTAGGAACCACCCCCACGGATGGGATGGCAGGAGTACCACCAAGATCTAAATCAGGCCATCACTCTGGAAGCAGCCCGGACATAATATTGTAAATCTGTTGGACTGATGCACAGTGTACTGAGCTAAAATGGGCTCAAGCTTTTCGGAAGTATGTACATAATACCAAAAAGTATATATTATTTGCAGGGTCTTTTGATAACTGGGATCGATTCCCTCATAAAAAACAACTCCAAGAAGGTGCATGGACCTTGTCTAATCAAAGGAATATGTTGTACCAATTGCCATGATTTTTTCTGATCACCTGCTTGAATAACACCCAAAAATCTTCAATCAAAAAAGGCACATTTATCTCTGAAAATTTTTGAATTTTTTCCATATCCTTTTTATTTTTCAGACCCTTTTCTTCTTCAAGACATTTTTTACCAAAACAAAATTTTATTGTCAACAGCCAAAATATGCCTGTCAAGGCCAAGTACCATAACAGCAAAATATACATAGCAACGATGGTGATGTTGACCTTTTGTAGCCAAATAAGCATAGTAGGATCATATGCATAAAAACATATCATATTAACAATCAACTGAAGTGTCCTATATCCATTATGTAATACAATGCATGTTAAGTCATTCCCAGAGTAAAAAGTTAAATCACTGAGCCCATGTTCCCCCCCGCCCTGTAGTAGTTGTAGCTAATGTCAATCTATAGTGCGATCTGGGATAGGTTCTAGGTAGATCCCTCGGAAGTCTGCCCATCTCTTCCAGATCTTGGGATGTTTCTGGGGACAGCCCCTCGCAGCAAATATAGGTATCTCCAGCCCCAAACAGATATCAAGACCCTTCTTCCAAGCCCCAAGGGAGGGCGGGGAGGCGTCCTTCCAGGCCTTCGTAATGTCCCGCTTCTCCAGTGTAAGGCCCAGTAACAGTAGGTGGCTTTTATATATATTGCCCCCGATATCGTCAGTTATATGCAGAAACGTTAATCTGGGTGAATAAGGGATGTCCCATCCCAAAACCTGCGACATACATGTAATAACCCCGTGCCAGAACCCTGAGAGTGATGTGCATTGCCATACTGTATGGATGAGGGTTCCCTCGGCCGCTTGGCATCGCAAGCAGAGTGGAGAAGCAATAAGTCCTGCCCGCCAGAGCCTATACCTAGTGTAATATACGCTATGGAGGTACTTGAACTGTATGTATCGTAGTCGAGTCGCTATGGCGGTGCCTCGTGGGGATGCTAGTGCCGCGGTTCAATCCTCATCATCTAAGGGGCCCAAGTCTGTCTGCCAGGCCACCCGTGTTTTAGATAGCATAGTATGGTTGTTCGTGACAAGTGTACGATAGATTTTGGCGATACTTGTGGTCCCCGAGTTCTCCCAATGAAAACGTTTGCCTCAAGAAGGCTGAAATCAGGTATAGTCTCCTGGAGTGTGAGGGCTGGAGAGAGGGCATTGCGGAATTGAAGATACTTGTAAAATTGCGATCGAGGCATAGCATATTCTTGCTGTAATTCCTGAAGGGACTTCAGGGTCTGACCATGGAGAATGTCCCCCACATGGAGATTCCTATAGCCTCCCATCCCGAGAAGCCAGGTAGCCCAGCAAGCTGCGGCAAGAGGCCATTGTGCCAGAGGGGAGCCTCTTTTGTTATTCTGCCCCACCATCCCAGCTGGCGAAGTGTGTGCGTTTCCATAATTGAAAGACTTTGACGGTCGCAGGTGGCAGAGCTTTTCAGGTCGGGCCCGCATAATGGATTGTATGGAGGGGTGTGGTGCCCAACAGCCACCGCTCGACTGCATATGCAGGGTCTGACCTATCCCCATACCACCAATCATTTAGTATGAGGAGGTGCGAGGCCGCATAGTACGCCTGAACGTGGGGTGTTGCCAGTCCACCACAGTAGGTTGATTGAAAGCATGTCTTTAATGCCACTCGGACGGGCCCCCCCCTCGGGAAAGTGGCAAAGAGTAGAATTAAGTTGCGTGAACCAACTAGGTGGAATCAGATATGGGTGATTTTGGAGTTGGTACAATAAGCGGGGCAGGGAGACCATCTTGAAAATGGCGGACCTACCGAATAAAGAAAGTGGCAAATGCGACCAGGAGCGAGTCTGTTCCTTAATTTGCACCCACAGTGGAGCTAGGTTTCTTTCCCAGGACAGGGACTGTGAGGCAGCCAGGAAAACACCCAGATATTTAAAGCCATCACTCACCACTGTCACCTCCTCTGACCATGGGCCCAGAGGGCCTGCATTGCGCATGGGCCACAGGTAAGACTTATGGGGGTTCACATATAACCCAGATGTGTCGCCAAAGATCTGCATGATCCTGAGCAGTCTGGGTCCCGATCGGTCAGGTCGCGTAAGGAAGAATAATACGTTGTCCGTATATAGAGTTATGCGGTCGGACGTCTCCCCAGACCACTCACACCCCCGAATCTGTGCATCGACCCGTACCCAAGCTGCGAGAGGCTCCATAGCGAGCGCGAAAAGATATGGAGAGAGGGGACAGCCCTGATGGGTGCCACGCCCAATAGGAAAGGTTTGTGAGTGAGTGTCCACCACACAGACGGAGGCAGTGATATCTGTGTAGAGAAGTTGGATATATTTCAGGAGACGAGGACCAAAATTGAGGCGACTGAGGAGCACAAAGAGATATGTCCAGCTAAGGGAGTCGAAAGCCCTATCTATTTCTGCGAGCAATAAAGTAGCCGATTCGCCCAGACGGTCCGCCGAAGCAATGGCATTGTGTGAACGTCGAATGTTATGGCGTGTGGCACGGCCCGGCACGAAGCCTGCCTGGTCCGAGTGGACTAGATCAGAGATGTACAGGACTATACGATCAACTATGATCTTGGCAAGTAGCTTATCCTCCACGTTGAGGAGTGATATTCTTCCCGTACAGAGTCTGTGAGGGCGCGCATGTCATCTATAAACTTCTGGACTAATCGTGATGGTATAGTCTCCCGGGGGGCATATTGCTCAGCATAATATTCTGCAAAGCTTGCTGCAATTTGTAGGGGATCTGTGAGGACCCTCCCATCGGGGTCACGCAGGCTCGGGATGGAGAGGGGCAAAGAGCTCATTGGCATAGACAATGTAATAGAGTGCTCGATTTGTCACCCCATTGGTATATCCAGCTGCAGGTAGCTAGCCAGGCGACCAGAGCCTCGTCCATAAGCTCACTGGCATACACCTGCTGAGTGTGAAGTAGTTGTCTACGTGAGTCGTGTCCATTTGCCTCCCTACCTGCGCGCTCTGCGGCCAGTAGTTGGGCTTCCAGCTGTATCAGCTTTTCCCTATGCCGCCTGCGTTGCACCGTGCAGTATGCAATGTCTACCCCACGAAGTGTGGGCTTCATTGCCTCCCACACAACTGCTGGCGATTCTACTGATCCAGTGTTGTGAGAGAAATATTCTGTGAGGGCGTTAATCATATGTGACCTATATTCGTCATCTTGTAAGAACCATGGCGATAGGCGCCAGTGGAAGGGGGGCGTTCTGTGTCTAGTCACAAGTGCAGTTGCAGTGGGGAGTGGTCTGAAAGGCCCCAGGGTAGTATTTCGGCCGCCACCAATCTGTGTAGATGTGCAGCTGACAAAAAGACATAATCTATGTGGGAGAAGGACCCGTAGGTGCTAGAAAAATAAGTGTAACCCTGTTCAGTGGGATGTAGTCGTCGCCAAGTGTCCACCCAGTCCAATCCCTGCACCATGGATCCTAGTTTTGACTCACGGGGCTCCACCGAATTCTCTGCACTGTGCCCCCTGTCTATAGAGGGTCATATGGTATCGTTCTAATCACCCCTGACTAAGGTCAGCCCAGGGGGATCTCCACCCAGAGCCTCATCAAGCGTTCCGTCAGGTTCCATGTAAGGGGCAGAGGGGCGTATATGCATCCCAGGACGAATGACAGACCATACAGTGTGCCCGTAAAAATGACAAACCTACCCTGGGGATCGGTCCATGATTTCTCATGTAAGAAGGGGATTCTGCGGTGGTTCAGTATTACTAACCCTCGTGAGCCTCTAGTGAATCCGGAATGAAAGGCTTGCACATAACCAAATCACGTTAGGCATGGAATTCTATTCCCAAGTAGGTGTGTTTCTTGCAATAGTAGAATATCTGCTACATAGCGTTTGGCTTGGCGTAGAATAGCCCCTCTTTTGACCTTATCCAATAGACCTCGGACATTCCAACTGACCACACTGAGGTGTCTTTCCTCTAATTTAGGCATACTTAATGACGGGGCGGACTACGATAAGTATAATCGGGGACCCCATGTGATGGTCACAGGCTGAGACATAGCAGCAGAATGGATACGTGTATGACACTTAAAAACAAGAAACAGTAACTTTCCCAAAATGCCACCCTCTCCCCCCACCCCAATACCTCATGAACATTGTAGCATCTGTCGCGGCATGAGGGCAGCCTGAGCACCAACAGGGGTCCAGAGCAGCTTCCAGCCAATGAATCCCTATGTGGCTTCCCCTAGACACAGCAATACCTCAAGGTCCAAGGGAGAGCATTAAAAAAGTGCAGCCCATAATATCCTGCAGTCAATAATGGAATAGAAACTTGTTCATTACAATGAGTAGCAAGGTGAAGTGTCCATCATGCAGTAATTTCTATGGATCAGACATGGGATTTGCTACAAGATTTGGAGCATTTCTTGGTTGGCGACTGTCGGCGTTGCTCCCCGGAGACTCAGGGTGATCCACAGCCCGGTCCCCCAGATGAAGAGTCCGAATCAATTCTGGGTGGACTGTGCGGTTTGAGCCTGATATTCTCGTCTGTCCAAGCGAACACCTCCTCAGGGGAGTCAAAGAAGTGTGTCCGATCCTTGTAGGAGACTCGGAGCCTGGCCGGGAACAGCAAGGAATATTGAATCTTAGGATGGCGCAATTTGGCCTTCACCTCAGTGAAGGTCTGCCGGGGCTGCTGGACCAGCCTTGTATAGTCCGGAAAAATCATGATCTTTTGCGAGGAGAAGAGGAGGGGATCCTTAAGTCTAGCCTGTTGCAGGATGACATCCCTGTCCTTGAAATTTAAGAATCGTGCCATCAGGTGCCTAGGATGAGCACCCGGCGGTGGCTTCTGTAGCAGGGCCCGATGTGCACGCTCAATGACGAAGCAAGGGGACATGAGACCGGGGGGGGAGCCAGTCCGCCAGCCAGTTAGTCAGGAAGTTCGCTGTGTCGCCACCCTTGCTTCCCTCGGGGAACACCACAAAGCGAAGGTTGGTCCGGTGGGAGCGCCCATCCACATCTTCTGCTTGCACTGCCAGGCCCTTTGCAACGGATTCCAGGGCGGAGACCTTCTTCTGAAGTTTCATGACAGAGTCCTCCACCGTCGATATCCTGGACTCAACCTCGGTTATACACTGTACTGCGTTGCGCAAGTCTTGCCTGAGGAGCATGACGTTGGATCTAACGGCCCGATCTTGGTCTCCAGCATGTCCCTGGATTGTGTTATGGCAGCTAGTATGGCGGCATTGTCCGGCATAGACAGCGGTGGGCTGCTCATAGTTGGGGCCTGCGCAGCAGCGCCAGCATATTTATCTATGGTACTCTGCCGTCGCGCCAGGGTTTTTATCTTTAGTCATGGGACAGGAGTATGACTTTCGCGGTAGGCACCCCCGATAGTAGGATCAATAGGTAAGTATGGACCCGGTCAGGGTGATAGAAAAGGTCTCTCAAGGACCCCAGCGCCCAGACACCTGTAACGTAGGGGAGGAAGAGACCGCAGCACCAGGCAAAGCGCCCCGTTCAGTCAGTCTCTTCCCAGATATTTCTTCCTGAGGCCTCCAACAAAGGTACGATTCGCGCACACCCTGGCCGATAGGAGAGTGAGGCGCCACCTTGCCGCGGTGATAAGTTCACTCAAACGGCCCTGTCAGTGAAGCACACACATATAGTGCAGGGCCCTTCTTTACCGCAGGATCCCAACAGTCAATGGCCGCCCTGAGACCACCGGGCCCAGTATTGCTGGTGCAGGAGTAAGGTATATAGTTCACAGCTTACCTCGAAATTGGCTCCCCAGGATGTAGAGCGTCAGCAGGCCAAGTGCAGGGACAAGTGTCACCCACGGCCGTCCCGCACTTTTCTGGCGGGCGCCAGTGGGTCGATGGTGCTGGATGTTTCTTCGGGCAGCGAAGCCACCCGCTCCCATGCTGCACTTGGCCACTCAGGGTAGGCGCAGGCACCTCACAGCCCGGAACGGCTGGCGAACCATACCAGGCCACTCGCAGCAAGAGCCATCCCGCAGCCGCCCTCCCTGCACCTCCAATGGGCGGTGATGGGGTGCTGCAACTCCCACGGCCCCTGGGGGACATGTCACAGCCCCTCTGGCTCACCCCTCACACAGGCGCGAGGATCTCCAGGCCGCCACTACCCGTAGGTGCCAGACACCAACCGTGGACAGGCGGCCACCAGCAGTCTGATGGGCCAGCCGTGGCGCCGACAGCAGTCACCCACCTCCGCACAGCACCCGGCTATATGGGTTAGGCAGCGACAGGCTGCGGCTCAGTATAGCCGCCAAGTCTGGTCGGGCTCACTCGGTGGTGCGGCTTCACAGGGTGAATAGTGGCACGCCGCGGCCTGACATGGCCGCCGAGTCTCGCCCAGTTGCAGGGGAGGAGAGATGGTACTCTGCGGCCCGATATAGCCGTCAGGCTCATCAGGCCACCTGGAACAGGTGCCGCTCCCCCGTTGTCAACACTCCGCCACCGGCGGGCAGCAAGTCGATTCGGCGTCTACTGCAGTACGCCGAGGCACGCTGCAGCTCCGCGGCACCGCCCCCCACACAAGGGTGAGGATCAGAAGGCTGCAGTCTCTCCTCAATGCCCGGATAACTCAAGGGCGGAGCAGATGGGTCCGACACGGCTCATATGGGGCTGCCAGGCAAGAGGAACATCCACCCAGGATGTGGCTTCGCATGAAGTGCCGAAAAAGCCAGGATTTTAGACGGATTAATGCTGTACTTTGTGAGCTCGTCTACAGCGCGTCTGCCATATTGGACCGCTAGGCCACGCCCCCTTCTTCAAGACATTTTAAAATCTAGAATATGATGTAATCCCTAATCGGTGCCCCTCCCCCCCCAGCTTGGCTGTAAAAATGAGGGCAAGCAAAAGCTATTGTGTATGTACTTTAAAAATAAAATGCACCATTGTTTGTGTAGTAATTGAAAGTCTTTTACTTTTAAATATGCTTAAGAAATGTGTATGACCTTTATTTCTTTGTTACAAATTTCTTTTTGCAACTTACTACAATTGATTTTTTTTTTAAAGTAAAAATGTGATTTTTAGATGTGTCAGTGGGACTGGGAAGATTTTTTTTACAATCCATGCCAAATTTGGGTACTCATGATTGTGATTGGACTCTGCAGAGATATATTGTATTTGTATTGAGAATTGTCTAAATAAACATTCTTCTTCAATTAAATATTGGAAACTTGAACAAATGTCCTTATTTGGAGAGATAATGTAGTTTGCGTGGTAACTCTTTTTAAGACTGAGGGTGTTCTCTTTACTCGTCCCATATTGATTTTGTTGATAAAAAATATATTGAAGGATGCCCTAGCTAGTGTATAATGCTAATGTAAATGATGAAGCAATGATGTTGATTTATGAACTGCCAACAGTAACCTGTTTTGCTATAGAATTATTATGAATTTCTAATATTTCTGGATTATAAATAACATAGAACTATAATATAAAAAAGGTGTTTTGCTTTAAAAGGCCAAACTCAAGTCTGAAATAAAAGATTGGATTTAGTTTGACAGCTGTAATACAATCCATTGCTGTTTGCAGGTAGAGATATTTTTCAAAAAGATATTTAAAATAAATATAAAAAGTTTTTGGTCTGAGATTGGATAGCACCCTTCATTGGCAATGTAGTGTGTCTTTGAATAGCTTGATCATGCCCAAAGCTTCTGTATATGTGGACAAACATTGTGTGACAGCTGTTCCATGGATGGTTAAAAACAAAAAAGGTAGAGCGTTTAGAAGTCCGGATCCCTGATGGTGAACTTCAAAAGCAACAATCGCAAAGAAGAGGCCCCCTACAGTTCCGATGAGGTTCCTTAAGGTAGGGAAAAGTCAATGAATGTACAGATTTAAGGCAACCAATATATGGACCATGATTAATGCTGATACATAAACAATAATGGTCAGAAAGAACCAAAGACAACAATTTATTTATCAAAAATACAAAAATAAAATTTATTAAATTTAAACAATTAGAGAAAATATACTGATCATTCATTCACTTTCATATCACTCTAACAGACCCACAAGCATGCTTAAGACAGATTAAAAACAATGTTGAAGTGGTAACAAATTATTTAACACTGATAGAAAACACAATATATATAAGACAATGTCAATTAGAAATTAAGTGGCACAAATTCAAGTGACTGGTGGAATTCTACGCGCGTTTCGGCACAGCAAGAGTGCCTTCGTCAGGAAGAGGGCCACAGTAAAGACAGTTGATGAATTTTTGATATAAATAAGAGACCTATAGTGTTGAACGGTCAATAGAGGCTTTACGATATTTCAAAAAATGATCTCAAACGGCATCGGTAGTAGGACGCTGATAGCACATTATGGATCAATGAAAGCTATGTCCTCTTGTGGCGTTGATAACAATGTACTGTATGCCTATTAGTTAATAGACGAGTTGGACGTCACCTGGATAAGCAGAGTAGCCCAGCAGTATCTGTGAGTGACTAGATGTCACTTTTTGTATATTTTCAGAGTTAGGTATAGAACGGTGCAGATGAAAAGGCTGAATGTAATTCTGTTTGCCGTTTTCAAAAATAGTATTTAGCCGATAATGAAACCTCGCGATGTGGGGTTCCTTCCATCTGGTTACGGCTGTAGGTTAAAACGCCATAACCAGAGCATGTCAGATTTAGTTTCCTGGCAGAATTGCAGATGGAAGGAACCCCACATCGGGAGGTTTCATTATCGGCTAAATACTATTTTTAAAAACGGCGAACAGAATTACATTCAGCCTTTTCATCTGCACCGTTCTATACCTAACTCTGAAAATATACAAAAAGTGACATCTAGTCACTCACAGATACTGCTGGGCTACTCTGCTTATCCAGGCGACGTCCAACTCGTCTATTAACTAATAGGCATACAGTACATTGTTATCAACGCCACAAGAGGACATATCTTTCATTGATCCATAATGTGCTATCAGCGTCCTACTACCGATGCCGTTTGAGATCATTTTTGAAATATCGTAAAGCCTCATTGACCGTTCAACACTATAGGTCTCTTATTTATATCAAAATTCATCAACTGTCTTTACTGTGGCCTCTTCCTGACGAAGGCACTCTTGCTGTGCCGAAACGCGTGAGAATTCCACCAGTCACTTGAATTTGTGCCACTTAATTTCTAATTGACATTGTCTTATATATATTGTGTTTTCTATCAGTGTTAAATAATTTGTTACCACTTCAACATTGTTTTTAATCTGTCTTAAGCATGCTTGTGGGTCTGTTAGAGTGATATGAAAGTGAATGAATGATCAGTATATTTTCTCTAATTGTTTAAATTTAATAAATTTTATTTTTGTATTTTTGATAAATAAATTGTTGTCTTTGGTTCTTTCTGACCATTATTGTTTATGTATCAGCAATAATCATGGTCCATATATTGGTTGCCTTAAATCTGTACATTCATTGAACTTCAAAAGCAACTTCATGTGCAAGTGATTCTGTGCACCCCGCCTCCTGGTGTTCTAGTAGGCAAGTGCCACACAGAGCCTCCCCTAATGAGAAAGTTGCTTTGAAGAGTACTATCAAGGGACGGCCATTTTAATGAGATTAATGTAATTGCCATTAAGGTATTTACATTATTAGCTTCCTGAAAGTGCTGTGTAGCATGAGAATGTATTATTCCATGCATCTCCTGCTGCCTTGTGTTGCAGGTAAATTCACCTCCATTCCGTTTGCTTTTATTTAACCTGGGAAGATGGTGGAATTACCTGCTATTTTGCATCCGCTTATCATGGATTGAGGGAAAAATTCATTTTGATCAGCCCTACTTGTAAGCTTACCCACATGATCGGGGAATTCCAAGCACTCTTCAAGGGTGTCGGTGGCATGAAAGACAAGACAATGTTTCTGCACATTGATCAGATTGTGCAACCAATCGTTCTTAGTCTTGGGTCTAAAAGGCTAATAGTATTAAGAAACCCACCCTATGGATAATACCTGTTGTGGTGGCATGGAAACTGAAGCAACCCAACAAAGTGTGCATATGTATGGGCATACTTTTACCTTTTAAGTCAGCAAATAAGTTGTCAAGAGCTGATCCAAACAAACAACACATCAGGCAAACAAGAACAAACTATTATATATGCTTTTTAACATAATCAGGCCTAACAATTATGAAATATTTTACCACACTGGCAGGGCTAGTGCCTTAAATAACCTACTTAACTTCATGGTAATGCTCTGCACTGATAAACTTGTCTCAAACTGTGTGATTCTAGGCTAATATTTTCTTTCACTGATTTACCTTTTTCTTTATTCTCACATACAGGAGAAATATGCAAGTTCAGTATGTCTGCAGTACAAAAAACTGATCCAGCGGCGTACTAACAACAGGTACTCCACTACCATATACTCACCTGGGCCCATATAACTCACTTACACCAAAACCTACCTAGTAAACCGCTGGAATGCCTCTCGCATTGAGTTTTATAGATTTCTTCTACTAGGATTAGTTATTTCTCATTAAACTAAACATTTATTGATCAAAAAGTTCTTTCCTCTGGTCAATGGACCATTAGATGAACTAGTTGATGGCGATATTAACATATCTTATTAAACATTTCTATTTTAAATGAAATAATCACAGACTCGTGAAGTTTTAAAATCTTTATCTAAATTAATTGAGTGTGAACCATCTCAAAGTTTCAGTAAAAACACCCTCATTCGCAAGAGGGTCAATTCAATCAAATCGCATTTAAATCAATAGCAATTCAGATCCATTCAATAACTGTGCTCAGAAAGGAGAGGACAGAGAGAGAAGAGCATTTATCAATGCGATGAATTCATATTTACCCAGAATGGTGTGAAGACCAAACCCTCTGGCCAAAGGGCTGGTAAAGGGTCCCCAGGACAGGTTCAGGAGACAAAGACTTCAGGATAGGAATCAGGACAGGATACTTCACCTCTCTAAATACCGACGACTGCGTCGCACCCCTCTCTGATACTCTCTTCCTCCTCGTGTTTCTTCCGCGATCTTCTTTCTAACCCAATTAAATTAAATAGATGGTTCTGCATTCAAATTCTTCTTCAGCGTCTTACAGCATCAGCACCACCCCCAGAACCAACAGCATCCCGAGCTCTGTGTCGCCTCTGCTGCATCTGCTCCCAACGACATCTCATCTAACTAACTAAAACTACCTCAATTATACCTTTCTATTACCATGTACCACCCATTAATGTTTCAAATTTGGTAAAATACTAACTCTGATTGGACAGGTGAAAGGGGGATGATCGTCACACCATACATACATGTCACTTATTTCATTAAACCATTGTTTTTCAAATCCCTCCCCTCAAACTTTATTACATCTCTTCCGTTCCCATACATCTCCAACCTTTATTAATATAAAATGTAACAATTTAATGAATAAAGCTTCTTCATATGAACTCTTCACCCTCATGTTCCCAGGGCACATCTTCTCCGGCCTTGGACGCGTGACAAGTCCTTACTCATTGGTTCACATTCTCTCTTGAGTGCGCCTGTGTGAGACTACGTCAGTCAGCTCAATTTCAGACAAGCTTTGAGGCTCAAATGCGCACTAATAATAAAGTCAAAAGAAGAGATGTTAATTTTCAAAATAAAATGATTTCACTGTATACCACCAACCTCTACTCTAACCCACTCCATTTATTATTATTCTATCTGCATTTGCGTTAGTATAAAACGTATTTTCTTTTTCGGCCAAGCAGGTGCCATGCATGTGAGTCTCAAGCGGCCATTTTTGCTACATGAATTTCCCTCCAAGCTTTAATACGTCATACTACGTAGATGCAGTAGACGCATGCGCAGTAAAGATCCTGTGTTAAAATGCGACTTAGTCCCTTGTTCATGTTATTGCAGTTAGTAAACACGTAGGCAAGCTTCATTTTCTTCCCGTGTATAAAGGAAATGCGTATTATTAATCACAAAACACGTTGTAAGTAATTCGTTAGCGAGTTAAACGAGAGGATTGCTTCCGAGCAAGTCTCATTTGCGAGTCCTTGCTCCATCAATCCCCTCTCTGATGGCATCTTAAGCCATCACAAAATTTCCCATCCCTTCCCAGATACCAACTTTAACACTTCTCAGTCTTCTCTATTTCTCCTCTCAAATTTTCATCAATCAACTCGTTTCCTTCTATGTCCCTCATTTTCTTATATAACCTGCCTTTCATTTCTTCCAGCTGTATTTCCTCATACTTTCTTTTTCGTTTCTGTCCCTTTCCTTTTCTTTCAAAATGTATCTTCTCCTTCCTTCCTTTTCTACAACACCTATAGGTAATCATCATTATCATCACTACGGTTATTATCATGACTAAAGGTATTATTATTTGACCTAGAAAACTTTTCCCAAAACTAACAAACCATTTCCCTATTGATGTTATACTCTTTGTTAGTCTTCCCCATACACCGTCAACCTCCAGTTGGGTCAAATCTTTATGCATTCTTGTTATGTTTTCAATATATCCTTTAATTTCTCTGCTCTTGTCCGGAATATAAGTGCAGCAATGTTGAATTTTCAACATACCACAGACTCCTCCTTCTTTTGCTAATAATATATCAAGAGCAAGACGATTCTGCAAAACCATAGATCTAATTGCAACCATTTCTGTGTTAATCATCAAAAATCCTCATGCAGTATCTGTAGAAAGACGATCAACTATGGTTGATAACTTACAAATTTTCCGTGAATTAAGAATGATTCCAACTGAGGGTATCAATGCACTAAAAATATCTCCCACAATTTCAGAAAAACTTGCTCTTCTTCTACGTGTTAGTCCATTAGTATTTCCATTGGTTCCATTGATTTTGTCTACATGATATATTTTTGGAAAAACTATTCCAAAGTAGCAGCTCCCGTACCATCTTGCAGGTAACCTATAATAGGCGTTGTTCCCACAAACATAATATACTCCTGGAAATACAGGATCAGTTCCCCCTTTTAGTCCCCACCCTCCTAAAATTAGGAAGGTGTGTTCACATTCACTGGAACCAATGTAATTATTGTTATAATCGGTCTTTAATCTATGGAGGCAGAATTTTCCCCTTTTCACAAAATCCAGGGACATCGCAGCATGAGCCTTGCCATTTGCATAGATTCCCTCTTTCTCAGCCCATGGGCCAGTACATGGGTTTTCTGTTCTTTCGCTCTCTTTATTAAATCCTGTCTCCTTTCTTCTACTAAATCCAAAAATTATTTTTCTTCTTTTCTTAATGTACATTTTAAATTATCTTTATGTGCCTGTACGATGTCTATTGAACTCATTGTTAAAAAAATTCACCCATAAACTGTGCATGTTTACTACTGGCTACTGGATTCATATTCTTTCTAATAGGTAATTCTGAAAATACTACATCTATATCTGCATAAAAATATTGAAGTCTCCCTGTAGCATAAAATAAACTTGACAAAATACTACATGACACACCATACGTCAAAGGTATATGGTGATACATCACCCCTTCTTAGACTGATGAGGGTAACTTCCTACACACGTAGCAGTAACTAATTTCCATGGTATTTACAAACTGAAATAATAATTTAATAAAAACATTTGAAGATGTATTAAAATCTGATTCATTATGATAGTTTACTTCATCTTCTACCCCTATTTCTATTTTAGTATCTTTTATTTTCTCTACCCTATCATTAGTGTTTGTGTTATTCTTTTCACTTGTTTTCATTATCAAAGGTACTCCTACTGTTAGGAATAACCATACTAATGCTACTAATAAAATACTACAAAAACAAAATCTAAAACATTTTCTTTTTATTCCACGTTTTGGTCTCTCGGTAACCTCAGTTTCAGCCATTTTAGTTTTGAGAAAATGTCTTTTCTCCTTCTCTTATCTTTGTCAGATTAATTTTTCCTTTTTGTTTTAAGGAGGCCTCAAATTGGTTTTCATCAATCTGAACAATATGAATCTCTTCTGTCTCATCAGTCAGATCTAGAGATTCAAATTCCTCGAGTATTACGTAAGTCCATTCAGGAGCCTAGTGTCTCCTGTTTAAATTTCTCAGTCTTGGACTTCTTCGAGTTACTTTTGCCAAAGTTTGTTTAGATTGCGTCTGACTTGTGACTTCATTTACTTGTTCAGGTCTCTTTTCAGATGTTCTTAAATGATACTTTAGTTTCTTTACTCCAGTTGGCCAATTGTCTCCTTTTCTGATTCTTTTGATTTGTACAGCGTTTTCACCTTCTTTATCTCTTTGTAAAGTTCTTTTTATTTCATTTAATTTTGTCACAATCTGCTCCTATTTCTTTACATTCTGTGCTTGTACCTGCTTTTGCTTCCACCTGCTCAGGTTCTACCGTATTTTGTTCTTCTTCTTCCTGAGCTTGTTCTTCTAATTCTATCTGACCCTGTTCAGGTCTTACTTCATATCTTTCTTCTTCTGCCTGAACCTGTTCTTCTAACTCTATCTGATCCTGTTCAGGTCTATAATTCAAACTTTTCTTCTTCTGCCTGAACGTGTTCTTCTAGTTTTCCCTCCTCAGGTTCGTGAATGTCTTTTTATTTTCCACCTGAGTGTGTTCTTCTTCCCCTGTCTCTTCCTGACTACTTTCTTGTCTTTTCAGTTCTGTTCTTCTTCTTGTTTCAATGGTATCATCAATTATTTCAATCACATGATATCCACTCTTCCTGATCTATACCTGGCTGTTCATCATATGGTTGTCTTTCAGAATCTATCACTCTAGATTCCTCAATTTCACAGTTGACAACTCCTGATGCTTCAGCCTGTTCAGTCAGTGGTGGCTCTTGTTGTTCTAATGGGCTCGGTACTCTTCTGGTATGACTGGCATGAATCCAATTGCGCAAACCTGCACACTTCACTGCTGTGGTAGTGACTACTATGACTTGCCTTGGTTTGTCCCACCTTGGTGCTAGGCACAACTTTCTTGCGTGTTTCTTCACTAGCACTCAGTCTCCAGGATTCAAATCATGCGCTTGTTCTGGCTGTCTTTTAACTGCGTCTCCTCCAACCTGGTGAGAGACATAACGCACCATTTCAGCCAAGCCTTTGCAATAGTCCAATACAAGATAATCAGTTATACTCATTAGTTTATTTCCAGGAATAAATGCCTGTCTCATGGCTCTTCCCATGAGAACCTCATGTGGGCTCATTCCTGTTTTTCTGTCTGGAATACTTCTGAGACCCATCAGTACAAGAGGTAATGCATCTGGCCATTTCAGCTTTGTGGATGCACACACCTTTCCCAATCTTGACTTGCTTGTGCCATTCAATTGCTCAACAATTCCAGAAGCCTCTGGACGGTAAGCACAGTGCAATTTTTGTTCAATGTTAAATGCAGCACAGATTAATCAAATTATTTCATTATTAAAATGAAGACCTCTATCTGATTCCAAAGTGACCGGAAAACCGAATCGTGGCACTAGCTCCCTCAACAACAATTTTGCAACTGTGAGACTGTCATTTCTTCGAGTGGGATAGGCTTCCACCCATCTTGAGAAAAGGCATACTATGACAAGTATGTATTTTAGTCCATTACATGGGGACAATTCGATAAAATCCAATTGTAATCTGGTGAAGGGTCCTTCTGCCTTTCCAATCTTTCCCCAACTAACCACTGTCTTCCTACCTGGATTTTACTGTTGATAGGTTAAGCATCTTTGGCAAAGGCTCTCTGCGATTACCCTGAACTTCGGATTGTACCAACTCTGTCTGAATAATCTGATCATTGAGTCTCTCCCTATGTGTGTTGCTCCATGATATACTCTTGCCATTTTTGAAAGCAAACAATCTGGCATGACTTGCCTTCCATCTATATACACCCACACCTCATCTTCTGGTCTTTTTGTACAAGCTGCCTTTATCCAAATTTCTTTTTCCCTTTCCTCAGCTTCTTCTTGCAATTGTCTAATCTCCTCCCATGTTTCTGGTACTGAGAAAAACATAAGTTGGCATCTGGTTTCACCCGTTTCAATTTTTCGGTTTATGGCCACTGTATTTTTAGCACAGTATCTGGCCACTTGGTCAGCATAATTATTGCCAGCAGTCACATAGTCATTTCCTAACTGATGTGCAGCACATTTTACAACTGCTATCTCTTTTGGCAATTATAATGCTTCCATCAAATCTTTCACATTTTTGCTGTTTCTGATAGGAGATCCTGAAGAAGTCAGAAATCCCCTCTGCATCCAGAGCTGGCCAAAGTCGTGCACAACCCCGAACCTGTATTGGCTGTCCATAAATATGGTTACTCTCCCATTTTTCTCCTTTTTACAGGCCATCGTTAAGGCCATTAATTCAGCTACTTGTGCAGACTTGACCCCAGGTAAACAGGATGCTTCAATTACCCCAGATATTTTACAAACAGCATATGCAGCACTTAGTCCCCTTCTTGGGTCCTGAGGCATGAACCGTCTACAAATAACTCATGGTCAGCCTCTTTCAAAGGTGTCTCTCTTAAGTCCGGCCGGGGCTTTGTGCATAACTCAGTCACGTCCAAGCAATCATGATCACTCTCATCTCTCACTTCTTCATCGCAAGGGTCTGGCAATAGAGTAGCGGGATTCATAATCGTACACCTTATCACAGACACATTTTCAGCTCCCAAAATCACTCTTTCATACTTGGTCAATCGACTAGGAGTGAGATGCTGTGTTCTTGTTCTTGTCAAAAGAATCTCAACTGAGTGTGGAACAAACACTTTAACTGGATGTCCCATCACTATCGACTCACTTTGCTCCAGACTCATACAAGTAGCAGCTACTGCTTTTAAGCAGCCAGGCAATGCTGAAGCCACTGGGTCCAATGTGGCTGAAAAATATGCCACTGGACGTCGACTTAGTCCATGTCTCTGTGTTAAGACTGAACGTGCACAATTTTCTCTTTCACAACAAAACAATGCAAAATCTTTTGAATAATCAGGCATGCCCAAGGCAAGAGCCTCACACAAACAATTTCTTAGTCTCACAAATGCTTCTAGGCATTCATCATTCCATTCAAGCGGATCCTTTGCTCTTTTCCGGATCATCTGTATCAATGGTTTTGCTAGCATTGAAAAAACCATTAATCCATTGCCTACAGTATCCGACCACTCCCAGAAACATTCTCATTTCTCTCTGAGTCTGCAGCAATTGCATTTCTTTGATTATTTTTATTCTTTCCGGTGTCACTTTTCTAACTCCTCTTTCTATTTTATGTCCTAAATATCTAACTTATTGATGGCAGAACTGTAATTTTTCTGGAGACACTTTGTGTCCTCCTTCAGCCAAATGGTTCAGTAATGCAATTGTAGCTGTGACACAATCTTCTCGTGTTTTTGATGCCACCAGATAGGTCATCAATATACTGAACCAGAACAGAATTTCCAGGCATAATCAATGACTCTAGCCACTTTTTCAAAATTTGATAAAAAATTGAAGGACTCTCTGTGTACCCTTGAGGAACACGACACCATGCGTAATTACGATCATCAAACTTAAACGTAAAAAGATACTGGCTGTCTGGGTGCAAAGGAATAGAAAAGAACGCTTGGCATCAATCAATTACTGTGAACCATCCTGCATTCCATGGTATTTGATAAAGAATCACGGCTGGATTGGGCACTATTGGACAACAGGGAACCACAATTTTATTTATTTTTCGTAAATCTTGCACTATTCTGTACTTTCCGCTTAGTCATATTATTGGCGAATTACAAGGACTACCCATCACTTCTTTTAAAATACCTTGTTTTACCATTCGTTCAATCTCTGGAATAATTCCTGCTTTTACCTCTGGATTCATTTTGTACTGTCGAGTATTTGGATACACTGCACCTTCTTTCACTGTCACTTTTACTGGGTCAATATTTGTCATTAGCCCAATTTCTTTTCCTGTAAAATCCCACACTTCTGGATTAACTGTGGTTCTCAACTCTTCTGGTAATTCATTCTCAGTTATTAGTGAAAACATTCCATCTACTTCTGTTCCCTGTTTGGCTAACATCATCTTGTAAACAACGTCCTCATCAGGGGTTTGGAAAGCGACACCATCCGGTGTACAATAGATCGTGCAATTCATCTTGCACAGGA
This sequence comes from Calotriton arnoldi, assembly GCA_963921515.1. Classification (NCBI taxonomy): domain Eukaryota; kingdom Metazoa; phylum Chordata; class Amphibia; order Caudata; family Salamandridae; genus Calotriton; species Calotriton arnoldi. The sequence goes on from CAWUFW010008776.1 coordinate 685,041, forward strand.
GATCTCTTCCCAACAGATTTACAGGACTAGAATCGCAAACTACAAACCGATGCATTTCTTTAAAGTTCCCAATGTGTACTTCCATTGGTTTGGTGATTGGGGTTCTAATTTGCTGGTTCGACACACCAACGACTTGGATGGACTCTCCCGAGAGGGGTAGGTTTGGGATGTCTGCTGTTCTCACAGTAGACCTGGTAGCACCAGTATCCAATAGGAAAGTAACGTCTTTACCTTCTACTTTCCCATCAATAAATGGACCTGACTGATCTACCGGCAAGGATGCGCCAAGCACGCACTCCTCTTCTTCCCCCTCAGGCACCATCATTGCACTCCATCTGAATTTTCTTCACCATTCTGCAAATAATATTGGAAAATCGTTCTCTTATTCTTACCACTCTCTCCTTGAAATCCGGTGTTCGCACTGAAACTCTGATGATTCACAAAATTTGGCATAGGAGCTTGTGGCACCTGATATTGTGGAGTAACTACCTGCTGCTGCTGATTCAAAAGTACTTCATTCTGCATCTGTGGGATTACATTTTGATTTGGCCCATTCTTACTCTTATTACTCTGAGTACTCTTACACTCGTTCTTCCAAAGTCCAAGCTTTCCGCACGCATGACAAGGAAATTTCTTTTTCGCTTCTTCTCTGTCCATTCATCCCCTATACTTATTACCATTTGCTCCTTGATTATTCTGACTCGGTTATTTTACCTGATTATTATTTTGGTCGTTTGTTTTCTCTTCTTGTTGTTCTGCTAATTTAACTTGTGCCCACATCATTTTCTCCTTGTAACTTCCTACACCTGGCCTCAATGTCGTCACCACAATATTTTGCGTATTTCAAAATCTCATCCACTGTCTTGCTTTGCCAACACAACATATGTTGCTGTATCATTTGACTAATCTCCGGTTTCAGACCATATACAAATCGATACACAAAATGTCCCATATCCTTATCACCGATATTCTCAAAACCACTATACTGCTTAAACACCTGCAATAACCTCTCATAATATGCATGTACAGATTCATTTGGTTCTTGAGTTGTTCTATCTATCTTTACCCAGTCTGTTTCTTTCAGAGGAATTTTCTCTTTCAAATAGGTAACCACTTGATGATACTTTTTCATCACCTCCTCTGAGGGTGCTCCTGTCTTTGAGTCTCTTGGATACTCCTCACTAGGCCAATCAACTGTAATCTTGCATTCTGTCCATAAATCAGCAGGTACCACTATAGCAAATAGACCATCCAAATCCTTCAATAAAACTTTTGAAACCTTCACAAATCTCTCTACTTGTTTATACCATTCCACTGGTTTTTCTCTCAATTTTGGAAAGTCATTTGTAAATGACAAAATGTCTTGTCTACTCCAAGGCACATGAACATATCCACCTCCAGGACCCTCTCTCATGGGACACAATTTTTCCACCTTGTCTGTTTCTCTCACTGGAAAGGCAGCAGCTGCTTCTCTCGCTTGTACTTCCTCTTTCTTTCTTATCCATCTAATCCTCCATTTATCAATGTTTCCCCATTTTCGCAGGATGCCCATTAATTCCTTAATCTGCAGTCTTTTCCCAGATGCATTTACACTCTCTAAATCTTTGTCAGTGAAATCCACTCGATATGGTTTCTGTAACAACTTTGACTTCCTTATGTCTATTCCAATCTCTGAAGCAACTTCAGTCAATCTCTCATGAAATACTCGTGCTCTTCTAGTTATACTCTTACATAAATATAACAATTCCTCATCATTATAAACATTCAATCTTTCCATACCCACGCTCCCGGTTATCATTTCTTCCAATTCCACTTTCAATCTGCTGATATCTAAAATCTTTGGTGGTGGATTTCGATTATTGATTTCCTGTGCCCATCTCTCTATTTCTTCTGGGGTAACTGCAGTTGCACTTTCAGTTCTTATAGGTACTAAGGATCTCTTTTCTCTTAAAATCATGGGTGTGTTTCTTTTCAGAGTTTCAGTTGAGGATTCCACATTTGGGAGATCCATTAATGAAATAACTGACTCACTTTCGCTAACCTGATCATCTGTAATTATTATTTCTTTTCTAGGACTATTTAATGGAATTGTCACAGATTGTGGTTTCTGGCAAATCTTATTATCTCCGTACAATGGGATTACCGGACCAATAGTCACTGGTACTGTCAAAGCTTCAGTATTCAAATTTAACTGACTTATCTTTTGAACTAGTTCTTCTCTAGTTTTATTCAAATCATCTCTCTCATTATCCTGCAATACTCTGTTATATGACGTATCATGTAAAATCTGTGGGGTTAATGGCATTCCCATTACAGGTGCACTTGGGGTAACCTTACTAGTTGTTTCTATGATATGGCGGTGGACTCTTAATTAAAATGTCCTCCAGCAACTCGTCATCTGATTCACCATATCCTGCTGAATTCATAGTGTTTCGTTTTCTCCTTACACTTTCCTCCAGACTGTTCTTCAGCCATTAACACTGGATATAAACCTTCTGATACCATAGCTCTCCTCCATTGTTTTATCTGGCCTTCACGTGACTCATGCAAATGTCTGGGAAAGAATCCTCTATATCTTCCACTTCTGCATTTCTCTCTTTCATATGACTCAGTCTCCCATTCTTCCAAAGCCTCATATTGAGTTAACCTAGGTCTAGGTTCTAAATCATTCATTTTCAATCTCAAATTCTGAAGAATCCTTCCATTAAACGTACCATCCTTTGGAAAAGCTAACACTCCATCATCCTTCGTATATTCTATCCAGTTTTCCAACCACACGCAGGTATGATATCCTCTTTCCATCATCATAAATGATGCTGGTGTCTCTGGTGGCTGAATAGGAATTCCCTCTCTAGTCAACACAGGCTTATCTTTCTATAAAGAAATTCTTAATGTTCTTAAAAGTGACATCTTTCTTTTCTCTCCATACATTCTCGAAGAACGATGTAAGAAATTATACTCTGCAAACCCTTGAAATCTTCTACCTGTACGCCTTTCACTTACAGTCAAATCAAAATCCCGCATACAATCCTTCTCTCCACCAATCCTAGCGCGGCTTCTAACTAACTATCCAATCAAATCAGGCTCACGCTCGTGATCTGACCAATGCCAGCGCGGCCTTTTCCTGATGTCAGTTCTGCTCCTTACTACTGACACCTTCTTTACAAAGCTGCTCTTGTCACACGCCCGCTGTTTCTACCAATCCCAGCGCTGCTCACTGTGACGTCAGTACCACTCCGGCAACAGACCCTCCCTTTACAAGGTAATACGAAAACTTTATTTCTCGATATTTTCCTTAAAATTCTTTGTTATTTACGACATAAAAACATTCGCTACTCTGTCTGTTCCACTAAATCAAAGGATAGTTTATTTCTTTCCACTGCGAGTAAAACCTTCCACTTATTCTTCATATACTGCGAGTAAAACCCTTCCGCTTACCCTTCATTCAAGCTCCAGAGAACCTGCTACTCCTCCGGTCTCACCCGTTTTTGGGAAAATCGAGACCAAAATTTCACCAGCGAACTCCTTTTGCTATCAATCTAGCTGAGAAGAACCTGCTACTCCTTCAGGGTTACCCTTTCCAGGTGATATAACGCCTAAAGTTTCATCAACAAACTCTTTGCTATCAATCACTCTCCCTTTTACACAGAAAATAGTCCCTACTTTAATACTGCCAGCCCTACCTAGCTTCTCAGTGTTATTCCAACAGACGAGTAACCTCACTGCAGTGTGGTTTCTATTGCCACCCGCTATTCATTCCCCGGGAATTTTCCAGACAACATAAAACAAGGACAGTAACTCTTTTGTTAAAACATAAATTAATCAATATTCTATACTCATCACCAAACTAGTTATTAATAACCATAGCTCTGCTACCAGAAAACTGATCCAGCGGCGTACTAACAACAGGTACTCCACTACCATATACACACCTGGGCCCATATAACTCACTTACACCAAACCACCTAGTAAACCGCTGGATGCTCTGCATTGAGTTTTATAGATTTCTTCTACTAGGGTTAGTTATTTCTCATTAAACTAAACCTTTACTGATCAAAAAGTTCTTTCCTCTCGTCAATGGACCATCAGATGAACTAGTTGATGGCGATATTAACATAACCTATTAAACATTTCTATTTGAAACTAAATAATCACAGACTCGGGAAGTTTTAAAATCTTTATCTAAATTAATTGAGTGTGAACCATCTCAAAGTTTCAGTACAAACACCCACATTCGCAAGAGTGTCAATTCAATCAAAATCACATTTAAATCAATAGCAATTCAGATCCATACAATATCTGTGCTCAGAAAGAAGAAGACCAGAGAGAGAAGAGCATTTATCATTGCGATGAATTCATATTTACCAAAATGGTGTGAAGACCAAACCCTCTGGCCAAAGGGCTGGTAAAGGGTCCCCAGGATAGATTCAAGAGACAAAGACTTCAGGATAGGAATTAGGACAGGATACTTCACCTCTCTAAATACCGATCGACTGCGTCGCACCCTCTCTGACACTCTCTTCCTCCTTGTGGTTCTTCCGCGATCTTCTTTCTAACCCAATTAAATTAAATAGATGGTTCTGCATTCGAATTCTTCTTCAGCGTCTCACAGCATCAGCACCACCCCCAGCACCGACAGCATCCCGAGCTCTGTATCACCTCTGCTGCATCTGCTCCCAACACAGCTAAACTAACTAACTAAAACTACCTCAATTATACCTTTCTATTACCATGTACCACCCATTAATGTTTCAAATTTTACAAAATACTATCTCTGATTCGACAGGCGAGAGGGGGATGATCGTCACACCATACTTACATTTCACTTATTTCATTAAACCATTGTTCTTCAAGTCCCTCCCCTCAAACTTTATTACATTCTCTTCCGTTCCCATACATCTCCAACCTTTATTGATACAAAATGTAACAACTTAATGAATAAAACTTCTTCATATGAACTCTTCACCCTCATGTTCTCAGGGCACATCTTCGCTGGCCTTGGACGCGTGACAAGTCCTTACTCATTTGTTCACACTCTCTCTCGAGGGCGCCTGCGTGGGGCTACGTCAGTCAGCTCAATTTCAGACAAGCTTTGAGGCCCAAATGCGCACTAATAATAAAGTCAAAAGAAGAAATGTTATTTCTCAAAATAAAATAATTTCACTGTATACCACCAACCTCTACTCTAACCCACTCCATTTATTATTATTCTATCTGCGTTTGCGTTAATATAAAACTTATTTTCTATTTCAGCCAAGCAGGTGCCATGCATGTGAGTTTCAAGCGACCATTTTGTTACCTTTGCGCAGGCGCATGAATTTTCCTCCAAGCATTAGTACGTCATACGACGTAGATGCAGTAGACGCATGCGCAGTAAAGATCCCGTGTTAGAATGCAACGTAGTCCTTCATTCATGTTATTGCAGTTAGTAAACACATAGGCAAGCTTCATTTTCTTCCACGTGTAAAGGAAATGCGTATTATTAATCACAAAACACGTTGTTAGTAATTCGTTAGTGAGTTAAACGAGAGGATTGCTTCCGAGCAGGTCTCATTTGCGAGTCCTTGCTCCATGTGGTGCTGAGGGTGTGGGATTTTTTCACATAGTGTGGTTTTGCCAGGGGGTACAGCAGTTCTGGGAGTCCGTCATGGCAGAACCCAAGAAAATAACTGGTGAATATATTGAGCTAACTCCATGCTGGAGCTACTTGGATATGATAGTGATGTCCCAAAAACATCCAATTGTCTTGTGGCCATTGGGCTGATACTGGCACGGTGCAGGATAGCGCTGCGCTGGGCTAGTGGACCACTCCCAGCACTTAGAGACTGGCATGCGGATATGGCACACTGTAATACACAATGGATTACTATCGGGAGTTGATGCCTGTCCGCAGTCGCCCGGCAGACGTATGGGGGCCTTATCGGGCAATCTTGACTTGGCCTACTGAGGACTCGATGGCTGAAGTATGTGAGGAAGCCCGGATGGGTGAGTAGGTGGACTCATAATGTGTGTAAATAGATGTTGGGCCATAGATGGACTTTTGATGTGTGTAAATAGATGTTGGGCCATAGATGGACTCATAATGTGTGTAAATAGATGTTGGGGCATAGGTGGACTCTTAATGTGAGTAAATAGATGTTGGACCATAGATGGACTCATAATGTGTGTAAATACATGTTAGGCCATAGATGACTCTTAATGTGTATAAATAGATGTTGGACCATATGTGGTCTCTTAATGTATGTAAATAGATGTTGGGCCATAGGTGGACTCTTACTGTGTGTAAGTAGATGTTGGACCATAGATGGACTCTTAATGTGTGTAAATAGATGTTGGGTCTCCTCAGTATGCACTCCCCCACCTGGGCTGCCTGGGCCTCTGTAGCGCTGGATGCGTGGGACTGTGTCAACTGCCTCACAGAACATCAGGGAGGATAATGTTACCAATTTACATGAGAGAGAAGGGCAATCATGTATGTAAAATATTGGAAAAAACCTATCCTGCCTACAATGCCTAGCTTCTTCATTGCAATTCTGTAACCCTGATAATATGTTTTTGGTACTCATTCATATGGACTGTAAGGGCTACTCAGTCTATACCAAATCTGTAAATTATGCACCACTATGCTATGTATGGTTGACTTAAAATTAAAATAAAGGTTCCAAAAAGGTTACCACCCCGCAAACGTACTCATCCTGGGTGGTGCTCAGTTGTCTTTAGGTAAACTCCTTTCCTCGCAGTGGGACACCCATTTCCAAGGCTACAATGTATCATCTTTTGCTGATTTCAAGGCATAGACACTAAATATTCACCTATCAGTCCCAACAGGGCTGTCATTTCCACGTGTGCCACTTACTCTTGCTCCTTTTTGTAGACATAATTAACCATATATCCCATAACTTAAACGCATTCTGATCCACTGCACGCCATTCACCATCCCCTTATTTGACCGAGTTTCTATATCCTTCACAGAGATTACGCCTATCACCATATACTGTTCTTATTACAACAGGGTCCCCAATTTGGTCCATTTAAAACACAGGACAGGAAAAACATTCATCATTTTACATTAGCATTCTATTAGGTTCATGGTAACTTGATTCTCCCCACCTGCCACCTTCCCTATTGCACGTCCACCCCTCAATGACATATCAAACACAATATTAATCACTTGCAGAAGTACGTATTTCAGTGTCCAACACTCAGGAGGTCTTTAAATGTAGCTCCATTAGAAATGTCTCTATATTGATCCCAGTTTCTCCAAGTCCGTTAGTGTTTTTGAGAGCATCCTCGGGCCATAAAGAATGGTCTTTCGTACATTGATCAAGACTCTCTCTCTCTCTCTCTCTCTCTCTCTCTCTCTCTCTCTCTAGAGAGAGAGAGAGAGAGAGAGAGAGAGAGAGAGGAGATTTAGATTGTTGCAGGGATTCTGCTCAGGAACAGGACTATACTCGGGACCATAGAACATCAGTAGCTAAGGACTGTGTCTCCATACCACCTCAGTACCATGAGCTCGAGTCCAACTAGCTATAGTGCCTCACTTGCTCTACTACTCAGAACCAGAGGAACAAGGGAATTGACACCCCAGAACACAACACTCCCGACCCTCTCAGGAATCGCGGTGACAGGACATTCCCTTTCGCTCACACATTTGTACTTATCCACAATAAGATATGAAAGAGACACGAAGGAAGTTTGAAATATTTATTTAAACAAACGTGCTCTGAAATGCAGTATACGTGGCACAATTAGAAAACAACTGCCTAGCAAAAATACCATCAGCATTGTCAATATACTGTATATTATGAAAATAACCTATCATATTATAAGACAGAATAGCCTAACCCTCCCTCCCCTTCTACAAAAGCAAACTAATTATACAGCAAAGATCTCTGGGTTTATCAGCGGACCTCGTACCTTAGCATACGCAGATGAATGTATTACATCTCAGATACAGCCGTGATTTTCTCTCAGGAAAAATTGGTCTCTCTCTGTGTGTTACAGTAATATGGATACCTATATGACAAGGTTTACATGTTCATAAACAACAGCTGCCTTTCTGTGTTGTGTCTTGGTGCAAGTGCCTGACCAGAACAAAATAAGAAGGGACATTGTTGTTTGACCTTGTCTAGTGTTCAGACTAAATCACAGGAACGAACAAAACGAGAAAACAACAGCAGGCTCTGTGTGAAAATATAATGTGGCACAGAAGCAAACGTGATTATGTGGTAACGTGTGCAAAGCTAATGCAGCCTGTGTCGTGCACAGTAAGGCTAACATAGGGAAAACTACATTAGGCCCTGTATAAAAAAACATGACAAGATCTTTCCATGTTCGTTAGACCTGTTAGCCTTAGGGTGGTTTCTCCCCCAAACATTTTGCCTTACTCCGCCATTTTTTTGCTGATCTCGTTTTTGTTGGCCTTAGGACTCTGTGAAATTTACCAATGCTGACCTGTGCTAAGCATGCATGCTTACTCCCTAAAACATGGTAAAACTGGCTTACATCCAGTTAGCACAATTTATTTAGTTGTAAGTCCCTAGTAAATTGGTACTGTAGGTACCCAGGGCATATAAATCAATTGCTACTAGTGAGCCTGCAACTTTTATTGTGCCTCCCACTTAAGTGGCCCTGCAAAATATATCTCTGGCCTGCCATTGTAGCTTGTGTGTACAGTTTTAATTGCCATTTTGACCTGGAAAATAGACCTTGTTGCAAGGCCTAACCCTTCTTTTAATATATGTATCACCCCTTCTGTAGACCCTAAACAGCCCATACAACAGGGTGCAGAGTATTTAAAAAGTAATATTAAGTTTTATTTGTCCTGGTAGTGAAAAACACTTACATTTGTTTTTCACTATGGCAAAGCCTGACTCTCCCATATGATAACATTCAGTTATCTTCTTACATATAACAAGTGATAACTTTCAATTGGGAGCAGGTCGGAATGTTGAGTTTGGTGCCTAAAGAAATATAATTTAAAACCCTTCTTAATGGTTAAGTCGGATTTTAAGTCACAATTCTGAAATTGCCACTTTCCTAAAGTTGACATTTTCTTGTCCCAAACATTTAGTGCCTACAGCCTGTTCCTGGTTCACATGACTAGGTGCAGTTGGTCTTTTTCCTTCAGGGACATAAGAAGGGCTAGAGTGTGGACGCGCCTTTAGGTTAGTCGACCCTATTGCTATTCAAAGGGGACATTTTATTGTGTGGGTGTGAGTGTTGACCTGAATTTTATCTTTATACCTTTATTGTTTTGTGAATCTTCGATCCCTTTCCTCGCTTGCCCGGCTCCTGGAAACACTGTGTTTAGAAAGTTCGGGCTGACTTCACTTCTGCTTTTTGCCATTTGGGAAGTGTGTGGTCTAGTGGCCACAGGGGATGTCCTTCAGGGACATAGGAAGGGCCAGGGAGCAGAAGCACGCAGGGGGCGTGCCAAAGGCATGGCAAAGGCGTGCGTAAGGCAAGCCCATTGGTGCCCGTCCGCGCTTAGTGCCAGCCACGCTGCTAAAATTCCTGCGAAGCTGGGCCTACACAGTAGATATACTCCTGTGAATATTTATGGGCTAAATCCTAGCCCCTTCTGTTCAGGTTAGTATGACTTGTTTACTTCATCATTGCCTCTGGCATGCCCTCTGTGTTCACTTAGGCTGTCGGACTGTATGTTGCATGCCAACATCCCCTGGGTTAACATCTCACAGGCTTCCGGTGAATGTCAGCAAGCATCATGCTAATACATTTATGATTCATGTGGCACTAATAAAGGTACGGTCCCTCCATAAAAATGCATTGTACATTTTTGAGCTCCTCAGGGAGGAACAGTTGGATATCCTCTTTCTTACAGAGACGTGGTTGTGATAGCTCTGCGCCGGATATCGCGTTCGCAATTCCCGCAGATTACTCTATTGTCCTCCATGACAGAGTGGCAAGAGAGGTGGGGGAGTAGCTATAGTCACAAAATGTTCCCTAAAGTTTACTTCCCTTGAGAATCTGGAGCTTCAGGGAGCTGAATCTTTGGGCTTCTGCTTTCTCTTACAGCAAATAGGTCCTTGGCTGGAATTTTGATCTATCGTCCCCCAGGCTATGCCACTGAATTCCTGTCCTCGTTAGAGGACAGTCTCTCTAGTCATCTATTAAAATATTCCAATTTCTCTGTCTAGGAGACTTGAATATTAATTTGGACAACATAGATGACCCCCATGCTCACTCCCATTTGGATTCTATGTCCGCTTGGAAGTTAAGACAATTTGTGGACAAACCTACCCATAAAGCAGAGAGGATCGATGCTGATGCACTAGCAGTTAATGCCTGGTTGGGTAATATGTCTCACCAAGTGGCTCCCATCAAGTCAGGGTCTGGTGGCCAGAGACGTCCCTCGGCCCCCTGGTTTGTTAAGGAGCTTAGAACTATGCAACAGATTTGTAAAAGGCTTGCAAGATCCTGGCATAAGTTTTAGTTAGCAGAGGATAGAGATCGTTATAAAAAGGAGCTGCAGTCCTACCATAGGGAAATAAAAAAGGATCAAGCAAAATATTTCGCCAATGAAATTGCCTCAACTAATAACAAAGCTAGAGAGGTTTTTAAAATAACAAGGAAATTTGCCAATCCCTCCTCCCTCGCTCAGCCTTTGGAAGCCTTGCCGAAACTTCTGCTCTCAACTTTTGGATTCTTTTTAGGGTAAGATCATGGGTATTGTATAGACTCTATCGGTAGTTGGTACCAGCAATTACGCTGACTCTAATGGGTCTGTGGGGCAGACTGCACCGGCTGCTAGTAACAATAGTGAGTCAAAACGACTCGGGGGTCTGCTCTCATCACTGTCTACTCCACAAGCCTCCTCTCTGACAGAGTTTAGTGCCATTTCAATGGATAACTCTTAGGACGCCCTCAAAGACTGTAAGTCCGGCTTCCCCAATGACCCTTGCCCCCCCCCCTAAGATTCTGGCCGCTAATGCTGAGGCCATAAACCCTATCTTGAACTCCCTTCTGAATGAGTCTCTGCACCAGGTGAATGTTCCCAGCTGCTGGTAAAAGGTCAGGCTGATATCACTGTTAAAAAAGCCTTCAGTGGATAACGCAGTCTTGGCTAACTACAGTTCGATTTCCCTGCTGCCAGCATTCTTTAGGATCCAAGAACAACTGGTCAATGTCCAACTATCCAGATATCTTGACGCCAATCAGCTGCTGCATCTTTCACAATCGGGCTTTCATCATGGATCCAGCAATGAATCCACGCTGGTAGAGGTCTCTGATGCTTTCAGATTGGCCGTCAATAAAGGGACGAATGCTGCCTTGTTGCTATTGGATCTCTGGGTAGCATTTGACACGGTATGCATCCTATCTTAATGCAAAGCTTAAGTGGCATCAGGATAGATGGGACCCTGTTAGCTTGAATGTCTCTCTCTTTACGAGCAGATGCCAATCTGTATGGATGTCGCCATTTGTGTTGGACCCGAAACCCCTTAAATTTGGGGTTCCCCAGGCCTCGACCTTGAGTTTGACATTGTTTAATGTCTATATGTTCCCCTGGAAACTTTTGTAGAATCTTTTGAGATGCAGGTCATCTCTTGCGCTGACGACACGCATATCCTTTTAACTGGAACATCTTCATCACCCAAAATAGAATTGAAGCGTGTCTGTCAGTGGTTTTCCTAGTGGATGTGCTGGAGTAATCTCCAGTGCAACACAAGTAAAACTGAAGTGCTGGTCTTTGATTCCCCTCCCCCTTTGGGATGGTAGGATCTAGCTGTGCTCCTTCTCCCCTGACTTTGTTTATACTGGTTCGGAATCTTGGAGTGAAGTATGATAATAACTTGCCCTTCAAACCCCAGGTACAGAGTATAGTGGGGTCTTTCTTTGGCCTCCTTCGTTTTCTGAAGAAATCCCTATTTCTGCTCCCGGCCTAATGTCAGAAGTCGGTAGTCCATGCCCTATTAACATCTCGCTTGGACTATGCCAGCGCACTATACTGGGGTCTACCTCTGTACCAACTTAAGAGGCTCCAGTTGGTGCAGAATGCTGCAGCTCGACTCCTGCTTAATATCCTTAGAAACATCTCTATCCAAACACTTCTTCAGGAGCTGCATTAGTTGCCTATTTGGAAGAGAGTCTTTGATGCTATCAGAGAGAGTGAATTTCAAAGCTTACTATGGCCTAGGTCCTAGCTATTTCACTAAGAGATTCTCTCACTATCGTCCAGCAAGAACTGGGGAGGCTCTTCTTTCTCTGCATTGGCTGCTGCAGGCTGGAATTCTCTTCCCTGTTCTCTTTGGGCCACTAAGGATGTGGGTTCTTTCAAGCATGGTCCAAGGACCTGACTATTTACTTGTTCCTTTTTTAGTGATCAGTGGTTGTAGTACCTGCAGAGCAGGGACACTCTTTGAATAGCCGAGTGCTTTACAAGTGCCATTGATTTGATTTGATTTGTGTATTCCTCCCAGACAGTGAGGCAAAGAGGGAATAGGTGTTGTCAGGATGGTCCTTCTCTGTCAGGATGAGGAGGAGCTGTCATCTATCACATTTCATTTCAAAGCCACTGTTCTAGCACACTCACAAAGGGTATAACACCAGGCTATTGTGATCCCAGACAATGATCCCAGACAATCTGAGGCCAGGACAGGGAGGTACGAAATTCCAAACACCTCTGGGGGTAGAAGCCACTAGAAACTTCTCCTACTCTACTGGACCCTCAGACCCAACTCTTAGTCTTCAGTTCACATCTGAACCTCTGGAACACTCCGAAGAACAAATGTATGCTCCATCACGGTTGGCCTTAACTTGTGAATTTATCTCAGTGCAGCGCCACCACATATCTACAGTTGGAGATTTATGCTTTTTAGCTCTATTGTCACTCAAATCTTTAAAATTACCTATCTCCGGTTTTGCTAATTGGATTTTTGTTGTTTTGGTCTCAAATAATTTGTTAAATTTTACTAGATTGGTGTGGTGCTACATAAATATTTTACACATTGTCTCCAAGTTAAGCCTGACTGCTTTTGTGCCAAGCTACTAGAGGGTTATGCACAAGTTAATTTGGGATTTGCTTGTGACTTCGCCCTGCCAAGAATTGTGGCTGCTGCTTGAGTAGGATTTCACCTCCCTGAACCAGAAACCCAATTTCCTACAATCTTTGAGCAATGTCTCAAGTTAGTAACAGTTACAAACTACCACTACTGTGGATTAGTTTGAACCAATTAACCAATCCACAGTAGTGGCAGTTTTTAACTTACTATTGAGGTCAATGGAAATATTTAGCAAAGTCATCTGGAGGTCTTTTTTTTTTTTTTGTCCTCCAATAGGCATAATCATCGGACCCGCCCTTCGTTATAACATATTCAAGATGGAAGTAACATGACATATATGAAGATTTTTCTTAAACTATTTCCATTGAAGCAGCAGGTCCCAGTATGCAATCTTCTTTCGACTACCAGATCTAGCCAAGTCCATCTTAGATGTTTCATATAAAGAAGTCAGCCAGTCCGAATGTTTGGGAGGGACAGGGTCTACCCACTGTATACAAATTTGTCTCCTTGCCAATAAGATTGAATAAAATAAAAACGATCTGGCTGGTCCTACAATATGGCTATTGAGACCGAAAATTATCAGAGACAGGTCCATTAGGATTGGTACTCTCAGAATACTCTCCATTGTTATCCGTACCTCTTCCCAAAATGCGCCAATTGAGGGACAGTTTTTAAACATATGTGAGTCCGATGCTTCTGCTAACCCACATTTTTTACAATTGACTTGAGAGCCTTTTAAGATTTTGGAGAGCCTAAGGGGGGATAAGTATGCTCGATGGACCGTGAAAATATGATTCCTCTTCAACCAGGCAGGTTTAACTATGCTAAAGAGATTTTTGAAAGAATCCTGCCATAATAGATCACACTGTACATTTGGCATCTCGGATTTATCAAGAGATACTCTAGAAAGGCAGTGGGTGCTCGGTAGAAGGATGGATAACTTCAGGAAAGCCGGAGCTGTGGTACAACTTAAATTCCCAGCTTTCCTAAAAATCATGCATAATAATAAAATGCACAATATCAGGTCGATTCAGGAGGCAGATGAATTGCTGGCCACTATCAGCAAAGGGGTCGTCTAGGCTCCTACCTTGGGAAGCATAGGAGGGAGGAGAAGTGAGTGGTGCAGAATAGTGTTTTCATGAGCCTTATAAATGAGTTCTGTATAACTTAAGCTAAGGGTAAGCATGTCCAAAAAAAAAAGGATGAAGATGCAAAAAAATAAAAAAATAAAAATAAAAAAAATAAAAAGAAAGAAAAAGAAAAGGGAAGAGAAGAGAAGAAAGGCTCTCTTTGACCTTTTAAGTGAGATAATTAAAGCACATTTGGTATATTTTTTTCTTTCTGATTTATATCACTTTTTTGTTTTCGGACTGGAAGATATACTTTTGTATGGTAACACACACAATCGTGTAGGGGGCTGAGGGGAGTAGTTCATGGTCACCATACCTGGACAACAACTAGTCCAGTTAAATGGGGGTAGGGTTCTCCAAGGGGTGGGGGGTAGGGGGGATAGGGGAGCACGGAGGAATAAAAAATAAAATCACCTCATTCGCCTTGATCTTTTTAGGTTGCTTAGATTTGCTAGTCTTGTTCAGGAGGGAGTCGGCCGATACGCTAAGATTTAGATGCCTCTGCCTCGGTCAAAGGAGGGCCTGGGGTTCTGAACCCTAATAACATGACTATATTTTAGATGTTGTCCTGGAATGTGAATGGCCTGCGTGTGAGGTCACGTAGAGTAAAGATTTTACAATATCTAAAAGATTCCCCAGCGCAGGTCATGGTCATCCAGGAGACACATCTTCTTGAGGCAGAGACGAAAGAAATACTAAGATCTCAGAAATGGGTGGATTCTTTTGTCTGCACCAACCAGACGGCAAACATTAGAGGAGTGCTGATTCTCTTCAAAAAACCACCTAAAGTACAGGTCCTACAATATAAGGGGGACCCTGGGGGGAGATGGCTGATATTGAAGATCATTCTAAGGGGTATCCTTCTTACCTTAGTTGGCTATTATGGTCCGAATCAGGATGACCCCTCCAGTCTCCATACCATTTCCTCGCACTTATTGGATTTCCCAGAGCCTGTGATTTGGGCAGGAGATTTTAATATTTTTCTGGATCCTAAACTAGATAAATCTTCTAACAGCAGAGCGATAGTTCCTTCAAGATCTAGGGCGTCCCTTTTGACAATAATATCCCAATTGGGGCTTAGCGACATCTGGAGAGAGAGGTCAGGACAACAATTGGGGGTATCCTATAGGAATGCTAAATACAAACATAAGTCGCGAATTGATTACATCATACTTAGCTATAGTCTTAGGGACAGAGTAAAGGATATAAAATATCTGCCATCACATTTGTCTGATCACTCTGGTATTTTGATGACCTTAGATTGTATACAGACACAACAGGCTAGAACATGGTCCTTCGATCGTACACTGTTACTTGAAGAGGAGGAAACAAGTTTTCTCTCTAGTGAAGCAATTCTATTTTTAGAGACCAATATGGGTACAGCTGATATTAATATAATATGGGACACTCTTAAAGCTTTTTTGAGGGGTATTATAATTAATAGGTCATGCTACAGGCGTAAAAAATATAAAGAAGAGATCTCAGCTCTGGAACAAGAAATGAGGATAGTAGAGGCAAGAATGAACAGCCAGGTGGGAATAGGTCAAAAGGAAGATCTTGATAGGTGTAAAATTTTGAAGGAAAAGCTGGAGAGTATTCTTCAGGGGAGGCTTGTGAGTAGATGGGAGTCTAGCAAGATTGCCCACTTTGGGTACGGGGAAGGAGCGGGGAAATTACTTGCCTGGAAAATCAAAGCAGACCAGCTCCGTAACCACATAAAGGAAATCTCTGGGGGTAACGGGGCAGCCTCCACATCCTCGGATGAAGGTATTGGGGAGGCCTTCCTGGAGTACTTTCAGGAGATATATAAAGAGACCTCCATAAAGGATAAAACTAGGGTAAGAACATGGCTGGAAAAAATCACCTTAAAATCTATCAGTGCTGAGCAACAGTTAGACCTAGAACAGAGCATAACGCAAGAGGAAGTAAGGAAGGCATTGGCAGGCGGTATAAGGGGGAAAGCGGCTGGTCCCGATGGACTACCAGTTGAATTATATAGATCACTCCGGGAGAGTATAATCCCAATACTAACTCGTCTATTTAATAAAATATTTCTGGAAGGATCTAGTCCACCTGCATCATGGAATTATGCTACAATAGTCCTAATTTTAAAACCGGGTAAAAATCCCACTAGCTGCGGTTCATATCGCCCCATATCACTTTTAAACGCCGATTTTAAAACCTTTACTTCCATTTTAGCTACTAGGTTGGGGGTGGTGGCGAAGGATATCCTTCATCCCGACCAAAAGCGGTTCGTGAAAGGGAGACAATTGGCAGACCTCACCCGCGATCTGGTTGGTGCAATAGACAATGCTTCCACCTACTCACTTCCCCTGGCAGCTTTAACCCTGGATGCTACTAAGGCTTTTGACAGGGTTAATGGGGTCTACCTGTCAGAAGTTTTGGGAAAATTTAATTTGGGTGTCAAGTTTTGTCGTACCATACAGTTGCTATATCAGGCGCCATCGGCCAAGCTTTTGGTTAATGGTAGTCTTACCAAGGCATTTAATATTACCAGAGGGACTCGACAGGGCTGCCCCCTCTCCCCCCTGTTGTTTGATTTGTATATTGAGCCGTTTGCACAGAGGCTCAGAGAAGATCTTGACATTGTGCCTTTCAGACACAGGGATTTGGAGAGGAAGGTGGCACTGTATGCGGACGGCATTCTGACTTATCAGCTGATTTGGATACAACTTTCCCGGCAATTGTCAAATTGGCGGAGGAATTTGGGCAGGTCTCAGGATACGAGATAAATGCCGGGAAAACAGAAATTATGACCTGGAACATCTCGGGTACGGTACATCACACAAGTTATAATATGCGTTACCTTGGGGTCAGAGTTGTTCAGGATATAGATAAACTAGCAGATGTCAATTTAACATGAGTCCTCCGAGAGTGTCACAAACAGATGAAGACATGGGCCCATCTTCCTTTATCCATCTTGGGGAGGGTGAATCTTGTTAAAATGTCAATATTACCTAAGGCCACTTTCCTTTTTAATACAATCCCTTTACATTTTGACAAACGCATAATAGAAAAATTTCAACAAGAAATAAACTCTTTTATTTGGGCATACAAATCTACTAGGATAGCCTGGAAAAAGCTAAGGCGTAGGAGGGAGAAAGGAGGTCTCGCGTTACCTGATCTTCAATACTACGCGTGGGCTTTTCAACTTACATACTCTCGGATGCTATTAAAAATGCCTATTGACACAGGGGGAGGAGATATGCTATCGGCTATGTTAAAAGGGGCGGGTCTACCGGAGGAGGGTTTTATGTTTAAATTTGGTGACCAAATTTGTTTTAAGAAAGTCAAATTAAAGGTTCTACAGGGATTTGCCAGAATATGGGCAAGATTAAAAAACCTGACGGGTCTTAACTATTTTTCTAAAGTCATCTGGAGGTCTTTAAGAAGTATCCAACTAGGGCACTGCCAAAAGTGTTGAAAGTATCTCCTCCCAAAATGTATTGCCCACCATACAGGTCCAAAACCATGTGCAGAGGGCTACCGTTATAAGACAATATCTGAGGCACATTGGGGAAGCCACCAGCCCCATTTTCCACAATCAGTATTGAATAAGGTATGCTCACAGTAGGTAGCTTAGCTGAGTAAACCTAAATTGTGAGGCGATAGCTGATTCCCCAGGCAGCTTATGTCTCCCACCAGTTATCGTCAGCCAGTAAGCTCAGGTCTCCCTCCAATGTCTCCTGCTCAGGCAAAGAGTCAGTGGAGTTTTTTTTAACCATTTTGTATATTTGTAAGACCTTGTGCTCCTGAAGCTCGTTCGTCAGCAGTGTGGCCTAGCAGCTGCAGACATTTGTAAAGCTGCCTCTGGTGAAGTTTGAATTTCTCCTGCAGAGCCATAAGGGACGTCATCACCATCTCTGACATGACGCCGCCCAATCTAAAGATACCTAGGATGACCCATTGCGGGAACCATGGCAATCCCACCATCTGTCTAAGCCAAGTCTCCACCCACAAAGATGTTTCTTTAGTAGGTTTGTTAATGTTAATGTTATTGACATTTCTAGAACGCGACTGCTACCCGAAGGTGTCCTGGCGCTGTACTTGATGTCCTGCAGTGTAAAATAGTATTAAATAGTCATTAGGCAGTGAAAAGCCATGTTTTCAAGGCCTTCTTGAAGTCCAGAAGATTTTTCATGCATCTGAGAGGCAAAGGGAGGTCATTCCATGCTTTGGCTGCACCGACCAAAAAGCTTCTGCCATCTCAGTTAGCTTTCTTTTACGAAGGGTACTGAGACTAATTTTGCTTCTGAGGAGCGCAGTGATCTTCTAGGTACATACCAGTGGAAACGTTGTTTCAAGTGAAGGGGTCCATTTCCTTGAAGGGTCTTGTAGCCCACACACAGAGCTTTAAACAAAACACGCTTTTTGACGGGCAACCAGTGGAGCCTTTTAATCTCCGCTGAGATTGAGACATATCTTGGGATGCCAGTGAGTAGTCTGGCAGCTGCATTCTGCAGGAGTTGAAGTTTTTTCATAAGCCCCTCCTGGATATTTAGATATAAGCTGTTATAATAATCCAGTCTGGACATGGCTAAGGCAGTAACAACTGTTTGTTGGCTGTCTTTGGGTAGGAATGGCAAAACAAATTTGCAGGATCTCAGAATGTAGGATGTAGCTGAGACCACTGCATTCACTTGATCCTTAAAACTGAGTTTGTTGTCTATATAGACTCCTAAATTTTTTACCTTCCTAGTGGGAGTTGGAAGAGGACCAAGTGAGTCCGGCCACCATGCCGGGGTCCAGAAATTTGGATCATTGCCGAAAAGTACCACCTCCGTTTTACTGGAGTTAAGTTTAAGGCAATTTTGGGCCATCCAAATACCCACAGCTGTCATGCAGTCTGGAAGCAGGACGCCGTATCCTTTATTCCGTCTGGATGCAGTGATACTACAATCTGGGTGTCATCAGCGTAAGAAGTAAAATTGAACCCGAAGGATTCAATCAGGGGAGCTAGCTGCGACACATATACATTAAAAAGAGTCGGACTCATGGATGATCCTTGAGGGACTCCACAAGGAAATGAGAAAGGTTTGGCAGTAAAGTCTCCGAGGGAGACTGTCTGTACTCTATTAGCTAGAAACGATTTGACTAGTTTCCAGGCCGTGCCCTTTATTCTGATCTCTTGCAGCCGGTCCATCAGTAGAGCATGATGGACCGTATCAAAGGCCGCAGAGAGGTCCAGCATAATCATGGCAGCTTTTCCTCCCTGGTCCAATGTAGTCCTGATTTCTTCAGTGGATTTAAGAAGAGCGGACTCTAAGCTGTGTCCCCCCCGGAAGCCATACTGGGTGGGATCCAGCACCCGTCCTTCCTCCAAAAACCGACTGAATTGGGTATTCATTATTTTTTCTGAAATTTCAGCAGGGAGTGGGAGCCTAGATATGGGTCTAAAGTTATTGGAGTCTTTAGGATCTAGATTTGGGTTTTTTAGCAGAGGTAGTATGGATGCAGATTTCCATGCTTTGGGGAAATACCCTTCCGCAAACATAGCATTAATGATGGCCATCAAAGTTAGTGTGACTGGTTCAGGTGCTAGTTTTAATATAGATGGAGGGCACGGATCAAATGGTGACCCTGATTTTGCTTTCATTAGAAGTTTCAGATATCTGAGACTGTGACTGGGTAAACTTATGGAACTGTGGCACTGTGCTTTTTCCAATCTTAGGTTCTGCTGTGTCTGCCAGAGATGTTTGTGTCTCCATCCGAGGCTCTTGAGCATATAATGCCATTACTGAAGCATGAGGTTGGTGGTGGTGGCAGAGAAAGAGGAGCCGTCCCTCCATACAATAAGTGTAGCAACTGGACCTCCATGGCCCAATTCTCTGCTGCATAAGCTGGATCCCCCATGTCATACAACGACTCATTTGCAATCACCAGGTGTGTTGCCCTCTAATAGGAGGTAATGTCAGTTGTTGCAATGCCCACCTTGAATGTGAATTTGAAACACTTCTGCGCAGGCAATCGTGGTCTATTATAGTGCCACATAAATCCTCAAAATATCAAGTTCATCTTCATGGAAGAAAAACGGAGGATTGCATATGGGTGGTGCTGTAACTGGAGCAACTCAACAATGACACTGGGAGGGTATCCCAGAATTTTACATCTGCAGCCTGTCAATTTGTGGCAAGATATGTCTGTCCCATTTATTTTGAAGGTCTAGTGTCTCATAAATGCCCAATTATTTGAAACACTTTAGATGACCAACAAATCTCTTGCCTAACTCCGGCCATGAGGGGATCCCCAAATAAAAACACATGATTTGGTTTCGTTGATGTGGAGCCCCATGAACCTGCCAAATATCTGCAGCACCCTCAGACATGACTCCTCCGGATCACCCAAGAACACTAACACATCATCGGCATATAGTGCCATTCTATCTGCGCCTCCCGGTGCCCACCTAAGCCTCCTAACCTGGAAATAGATCCTGACCCAGTAAGCAAGTGGTTCGAGTGCCAATGAGAAGAGCAGGGGGCACAAAGGAGAAACTTGCAGCATGCTCCATTGCATCAGATACAAGCTTGAGGTTACCCCATCAAATGTGACCCATGGTATCAAGTCTATGTAAAGTAGTTGACCCTAGTTTCTAATTTTGGGACCAAACTTACGTTTCTGCTGCAGGCACCCCAGATAGTCCCACTCCACTGAGTTGAAAGCTTTTTTCAAGTCCACTAATAGAAGTTCCCCTGGACCTTGTACCTTGTGCACAAGAGCTAATAATCATACATTTTTAGAACGTACCTACCATTCCATCTACTACTCCAGAAAATTCATTGTTTTAACATCTTCCTCATTCATCGTATTTCTTTTATTAAAACAACCTTCTTTGACTGCCTCCTTGACCCCCTTTAACAATACTCACAGAGATGCCGGTCCTTAACTAACCTTTATATGGCCAGTGGAGTGGTTCACTAGTAGCCACTTCCCTTTGTGGCAATTGCAACGACTCACAAGCAACACTGTTTCTAGGACCGCTGTGACTTTCTTAGCCCCCCACATTACAGTAAGCACTAATACCATAAGCCCTGATCAGCAAAAAAGTCCAATTAAGAGCCACATACATATATATAGGCCCCTCCTACTACCACCAGAAGACCACAATCAGTTCATTCGATTAACTAGTAAGCACCTCCCACCACCACCTTAGCTGCATGAATTCTACAAGTTATGAGCTTCATGAAGTTCCCTAATACAAAACCTCTTTTCTGTATTCGCTCTTCTTGCAAAAAGTTAGTTATGCTAGATTTTATCATGTGCATTTGCACCGGCACCATTTCACAAAACTTTTGGAACATTTCAGGACCTCCCACTCCATCACGCTCGTAGAGCTTCACAGAGTGCTTTTCTCACAAACATGACAAAAGTGTGCATTTTTCAATGCTATTCTTCATTACCTTTTGTGATATAATAATCATATTCTTGTGATATTACAGAGTACTGATATGCCCTACACCTTTCCTTAATTATTATTTTTGTGGTTGGTTTGGGAGGTGGACAGGCTGAAGAGTATGAAAATGTGCAAGGTTGTCGGGCTGAGGCTTTCCTCTAGATGCATTCCAGGCTTTGAGAGGGGATTATGTCTACTACATGCAAGACTGTAATTAATTGATGTTTGTTGTGGGTAGTGAGTGGGATGTTTATGATTTTGCTTGGGCTGAAGGTGTGTGGGTGTTGTGCTGAGTTGGTACCGGTGCCTAACATGCTTGAGATGGTGGAGAGAAGACTAAAAAGACTGGACAGGATGAGGTAACCTACTCTGCCGAGCAAGGTTAGAGATAAAGGGGATTTGGCCCTTACAAAACCCTAATAGGCCTACACAAAAGATTGTCAGTCCTCCTCTGCCCTGTGATTTGGACACCAAGGTGAAGATGCCCTAGGGGATTTTCTTTTGCAGGCTTGATCAAAGGGGAAAAACATGTTAGGCCACACATAAGAGGCTATTGAGTGGAAGGTGTTGTGTGACCCATTTCATGTGAGAAATGAGAGTCTAGTGTTTGTTGGCTGGTGTTTGACAGGAGAGAGGAGGCCACAGGAGTAGATAGGTAGTGACCGGTGCCACAAGGCTCGCTGGTTGCTTTTGCAAGTCTAGCAGAGACGTTGATACCCCTCAGGTCGAGCCAATCAAAGATGGACCCAAGCCTCTCTAAGATGCACCCCAGATTTTCATAATCTGTCCCAAGCCATGACTATTTCAATATGGCACATAACGTGGTATAGGGCAAGGTGGACTTCAGACTATTCCACAATGCACCCCATTCTAAGAACCACCTTAGGCCATTTCACAATTGCCACAAATCGGTACCATTCCAGGATGCAGCCAGGCCCACGTCTATTCCAAGAATGGCCCCTACCCACAGCACACCAGGATGCATTGCTCCAACCCTGGATATTCCAAGATGGCCTTTAAATCACACTATGACAAGATGCCTCACAGACTAATCAATGTTTGGGCAAAACCTAATCCAAGATTGACCCTGGACTATTCCTCCATGAATCCCATACCAGTTGTATATGGTTCTCAAACCCTCACCATTCCATGATGCTTCCAGGACATTTCAAGATGGCCTTCAATCCAAACCATTTCAAGACGGTCCATTTCAGGGTGAATTTCAGCCCATTAACGCTTGACCCGTAGTGCACAGAACCTCTGACGAGAGGACACAGCCAATGTCCTGTCGATTCTACCCAAAGTAATGGATTGCAAAGAGCCATGCATTGTGAAAGAATGCAAACTATCTTATCTAAGGTGAAGGAAACTTTCAGTTCTTTTAAGGACATGGATGTGAGGCATATGCAATACTTTCCTCCATTTTATTGCTGAGCGCACAAATAGCATTAACACAAAGACAACTGACTACAAATCTTGTGAGTCTATGAGAAAACGTCTATGGTCTTCAAAACACGAGAACACACACTCCTTATCATGGCAAGGAATACTCAGACTCTCCTGTGCTGCGGAATCAATGTAATGAAACAGCTTCCCTTGACACGTTTCGGCCGTAGCCTTGGTCAAGGGTCATGAGTGAGGCAAAAAATACAAAACAGTTACTGCTTAAAAATAAATAGTGAAAATTGACTAATCACTCAAGTGCCCACATATGAATAGTAAAGCAAGCGCCAATTTAGAGTGTAGAATGCTCAAGCCAACATGCTGTCAAGATATGCTTAAATCACTGTTCACAATAAGTGTTTATTGTTAGAGCCTCACAAAGTGAAAATTAATGATTGCGAATTCTCTTACACATGCAATTATGCATATTATGGTTACAACTGAACAAGTCATATTGAGAGGGAGAAAGTGAAATTAATGATAGCGAATTCACTTGCACAAAAAAGTATGCATAATATGGTTACACATCAATGCACCTGTAAACATATCAAATGACAATGCTATGCCTTGAGGGGCATTCCGGGTAAGGTTACGTGCAAAATGTGTACATTAGTATAATGCTGCAAATGAATACAGGCATAAATGTATCGATAAGTTCAAATGAAAAAAAGTAAATCTGTTCAAAGGTAACCCAAATATGCAATACTGGTAGACACGGTTACTACCAGACAAACCGTGTGGTGAGGGCAAGCGATTCATCATTCCTAGCGGGGCATGTGCGGACAAGTGTGTTCTGATGAAACTGTGAAAACTGGAAATCCATCTCAGTGTATCTAGGGCCGTGCCCACATTGTGCAGTATTGGGCATACAGTAGTTACTAGAATTGCATACCCAGACACGTGTACCATGCTTTAATTGCATCTCAAAATATCTGCAAGGTCAAGAGATAAAATAGTACATGTCTAGGTCTAACCCAAATAGGAGCAACACAGTTCACCAAATGGGAATGTTAGGGTAACACGTTCATGCCACTTAACGGTGGTACCTCACGACAAACTGGGTGGATAAGTTATCCCATGATCAAAAAATTCCACCAATTACTCCCACCTGGGCAAATTTCTTACAGTTCATCAGACGATAAATCTTGATAGATAGATCTTGATAAAAATGTACAGCTGTCTACTCTGGATGCAGACAAGTGTGGAAACCTGAGTGAAAAAGATAAGACAGAAAGGGGGCGTGGCCAAGCCGGCGACCAAGATGGCCGCTCGGCTCTGAAGCTCCGTCCGGCCATCCAGCAAAATCGTGTGTTCCTGCGAATAAAAGCATTATCGTGGGTCCGCCGCGACATCACGGATGCCTGAAGCGACACGGAACGGAATGCTACAACGAGGCCGCTATGTGACCTGGAGCTGCTGATCGAGGGTCGAGGGTCTGCGGCGCGGTCCCTGCATCATGGGCCCGTCCCCTCCGGAGCGGGCCTACTTCGCACTGAGCCCGGAGCAGTGAGCATCGCTTGTCCTGGTGAGCATTGCGGTGCCCCCTTCTAGCGCTGTGCACCCGCGGCCCTGACTCGTCTCCGCTGCCTGCGATATCGGCACCCGACACTGCACGCGTGCATCCAGATCGGGGCCTGCGGTGGGAGGGGGGCGCACCCTTTAGCGGCTGGCTCCGGCGTCCCCCAGGCCCGCACCTGCTGGATCGAGGAGTAATTGGGCCCACACAAAGAGGTGACTCACGGCGCTGCCGAAGGTAATTCGGGGATACCGCGGATCGACCCACCCTGGCCCCCGCGCCTGGAACCCGGTGCTGTACTGCGCCTCATACTTTTGCACACTGGGGATCTTTCAAATCGTGGCAGGCTGGGCGCGGCGGGCTGGACATTATCGCTTAGCCCACCCCCGGTACTGGTTCACTGGGGGAGGATCTGCAGTTGACGCCCGTGCTGCTTGAGTGGAGTGTTGCCTCCCTCTCTTGTGGATTGCTGTCTGACTGTGCATGATCCCAATGAGCCTCATTTCCCTCAGCAACCATACAACAACCATATTGCTTCTTAGTGGATGGCTACTGGGGATGGTGCCCTCCCTTTCTTCTTCGACACAGGGTATCTATGCTGTCTGATTTCGCGCCAATGTGTTGGCGTCGACCGCTGGCATTTCTTTGCGGCATTGAGGTGGAGACCGTCCACCCTATATACCACTCTGAGGGCTGGCCGGCTATGGTTGCTGCGCCTTTCTAGTCTGGCACATGGCGTTCACGCGGTCTGGCCTGGCGCCGATCTGCCTGCAATAATCGCTGGTATTGCCATGCGGCATTGGGGCGCTGACCTCCCACTGACGACTGGCTGACTGGGATTGCCTCGCTCTCCGCGGCATGGGCCGCAAAGATCCCAAGCAGCGAACGCTACCCTTCGAGAAGGTTGCAGAAACTAACCCTCATCACGGCTCGAACATGGCGGAGGCGGCGCAGAGCCTGGGCCCCGAGGGCGGATCAACAGACCTAACCAATTCCCTGCTGCAGGAGATGCGGGCCGGTTTTAAAGCATTGGATAGCCGCTTTGACTCTCTTGATAAATCCCTGGCTAGCCTCGGTGCCAAAGTTCAAGTACATGACAGACGAATGGATGTAGCGGAGGCACGCATTTCCGATATCGAAGACGGGACTGCTCAATCTGTCAAACGACTCGACCACATGGAACGTATCCTGAAGGAGGTCGCTGTCAAAAACGAAGATTTGGAAGCGCGCAGTCGCCGGAATAACGTACGCATTATTGGGGTCCCAGAATCAACATCCACCGGACGCATGGATCGGTTTGTTGAAACTCTGTTGCTGGACCTGTTTGGGAAGGAGGCTTTCACTAGTGGCTTTGTGATAGAGAGGGCGCACAGATCGTTGGGCCCTCGTCCTAACCCCAGTCTCCCTCCCAGACCCATTGTAGCGCGTGTGATGAACTTCCGAGACAGAGACACTATTCTTCGACTGGCAAGGGAAAAAGGAGACATAGATTGGCAAGGTTCCAAACTGTCTTTTTATCTGGATTTCACCACTATGGTCCAAGAGGCGGGACGGAAATTCAGTGGTGTCAAGGCCGCTTTGAGAAACCTGGGACTTCGCTATGGTATGCTGTATCCGGCCAGATTAAAGGTTGATGTGGACGTCAGGGCCCGAATCTTTGAGAACCCAACGGAAGCGCAGGAATTTTGCTGACTCTACAAACAGAAGAACAACCCCACGGTCAGACCGGGATCCAGCTCCTCTCCCCCGCACAGTGGCTCAGACGCAAGTGCGGAACTCTTTTCCAGTGCTGGCACGGGATGACTGGGACACTTTGAACTGCAGGCATTAAAGTAGAATGGTTGCAGGAACACACTAGTTAATTTACATTAATGTTGCAGTATGCTGGAGACAGGCCGGGGCATTGCTGCCCCCCATGGTGTATCCTTTGTGCATGGTTTTGTTCACTTTGGGGTACTGTTTTTTTGGAATGTTAATTCGATGTAAAACACTCTGGCACTCCACGTTCACTCTCATTTGGGGTGTGGCTCTTCCCCCGAGGGGGCATGGCTGGGTGGGGGGTGGTGGGTGGGTAATGTTTTTCATATATCATTTGTTTGTCGTACATTTCACGCATTTTTGGATGAGCACTACCGATAGTGATAGATTGTCTATTTTGTTAGAACTGTTCTGTCACCCAGATGGCCAAGTTTGGTAACGTGGAGGGCCCATCGTCCCTTACCCTCTTCTCATGGAATGTGAGGGGTTTAAACAATACTCGAAAGCGCAGACAGGTCATCCACTATCTATTGAGACACAAGGTGGACATTGTTTACTTACAGGAGACGCATCTCTCCAAGTCAGACAGGGCGCATTTTGGGGCTAGCTGGGGCCCTCATAGATATTTTGTAAACTACAGCAACTACGCTAGGGGTACAGCCATTTTGATACACAACAGGGTTCCATTTTGCCACACAACCACTCTCCAAGACAGCGAGGGAAGGTACCTAGCAGTGTCAGGATCTATCTTTGGTAGGGAAATCACATTAGTATGCATATACGCTCCCAACACGGACGATCCAGGCTTTTTTCACACAGTGTCGATGCAGTTGAGTAAACTAGACCCGCTGACTTTGCTCATGGGCGGAGACTTCAACCTACTCCCTGACCCCATTGCAGACAGTACCTCAACGACGCACGACTCTAAGCCACGAGCCCGCCGGGCTCTCCGGGAGCTCTGTGACCGGTACACCCTGCTGGATGTTTGGCGGAAACGGAATCCCACCACTACAGAATACACACACTATTCAGGCCAACATAACACGTGGACGAGGATTGATTCTTGGCTTATATCACCAGATATATTTGGCTGGTGTTCTTTGGTTGAAACGCTCCCCAGGACCTATTCGGACCATTCTCCAGTTAAGATGCTCTTACAGATCCCTCGCCCTGAGGGTTTTGAGCGACAAAGGCGGTTTCCTAGCCACGCCGTACAGGATGAAGTCTTTAGGGCTGAAATCCATGAGGCTATTGAGGACTACTTCACGATAAACACAGGTTCGGTGGATACTTGGGCTGTGCTGTGGGAGGGATTTAAAGCGGTTCTTAGAGGCACATGTATTGCCAAACACACCAGAGTTCTCAAAGACCTACGCAACACATTAGCAAAACTTGAGCGAGACCTAAAGGCGTTAGATGAGGCATCCACACATCAAGTAACATCCACGTCTGGGAACAGACGAACGGTTCTATTGGAGGAATACAGAGAAACGGCGGACAGGGAAATTCTATTTTTAGGGAAATACCAGACGGCTAGGCGCTACGGGGAGGGTGAACGCCCAGGGAGGGTCCTGGCTCAGTTACTAAGACCACCCTATCACAAAACTTACATTACCGAACTGAAGACCCCCGACTCACAAACCCACACCTCCACTAAAGACATCCAGAGTGGCTTCCTAGAATTTTTTTCAAAGTTATACACGTCTACCCTTGGAGATGATTCTGTAGCGCAAGAAACCTATCTAGACGAAATAGCCTTAGTTTATTTGGAAAAACACATGCAGGATTTCCTGGCTGAGCCCATCTCGGTCGCAGAGGTGCTGCTCGCTATTGACACTATTCGGGGCTCCTCAGCGCCTGGACTAGACGGGTTTACGGGGGTGTTCTACAAAACATTTAAAGACATACTGGCCCCTAAACTTATTGAAGTATACGCTGAAGCTTTAGAAAAACAGATCCTCCCCCACTTTACGCGAGGCGGTCATAATTCTTCTTCCCAAACCGGGTAAGGACCCCTCACAATGTGGCTCTTATCGCCCGCTATCCCTCCTAAATTTGGGTTATAAAATCTTGGCAAAGGTCATATCAAACAGATTATCCCAACTGATGGAATTTATAATCTCACCGGCTCAATCCGGTTTTGTGCCCCATCGCTCCACCTCCCTCAATCTCTGCACGTTGTTCTCGGTCATACATCGGATTCACCCAGACACACCAGCAGCTGCTATATTATTAGACACAGAAAAGGCTTTTGATTCCTTGGAGTGGCCCTTTTTTCTCTCCATAATGCACTGCATGGGCATGCCCATGGGCTTTATCGCCACGATGGCTCTGCTGTATTCTAAACCTACTGCCCGTTTGCGCTTAAATGGTACACTTTCCGCCCCTTTTCAGCTTACGCGCGGTACAAGACAGGGATGCCCTCTTTCCCCATTATTGTTTATCTTGGCCATGGACCCACTTGTCAGGCACTTCCAAGAGAAGCATCTACACAGGGGGCTGCAATTCAACACTGGCCCCCTTTTGGTATCGCTTTACGCAGACGATACAATACTTTATGTTAGACATCCCAAAGATAACTTACACGAATTGATCAGAGAAATCGTTAGATTTGGCCGTTTTTCTGGACTGGGCATTAACTGGCACAAATCAGTCATATTCCCATTGACGAGCAGTACGCAACCTTGGGCCCTGGAGTTCCCCCTGGAATGGTGCACCGAATCAGTGAAATATTTAGGCATACACATACACCTAGACACAGCTCAAATATTGAGCCTCAACTACGGGCGAGCAGTGGACACATTAACCATTCAAATAGAGAAATGGTTACGACTCCCTTTGTCACTGGCCGGACGTGTGGCCATAATAAAGATGTTAGTCCTCCCCAAATTTCTATACTATTTCAATGAATGAATGAATTTGTACTTGTAAAGTGCACTGATACCCTGAGGCTTCCTGGCGCTGTACACATACCGCTGTGGAACCCTTCCTGGCTTTTCCCTGTGAAATGTCCACTCCTGGGCACCCTCAAGGTGAAGCCAGGCATCCCAGCGCTGGTGGGGCCGTTGTGGAGATTAAGCAAGCTATTGCCCAGAGTTGCAGAGTGGGACCCATGATTAGAATAGGCACCGAGACGAGAATTATCAGGTCCGAGGAAATTGAGCCCAAGACCCGCCGAGGCGGGAATTGAACCCTGGTCCCGGGCCAGATCTCTGCATCAGGGTCTGCCGCTCTAACCATTGAGCCACACTTCTCCACATACCGATCCCACTCACCAACCAATTTTTTAACACACTTAATTCTCTCCTTAGCCGTTTGGTATGGGGTGGTGGGCAGGCATGGGTCCGTTGGGCTGTCCTTACCTTACCATATATAAGAGGGGGTTATAATGTCCCAGACTTCCAGCTTTACTATTTAGTGGCACAAAGCAGCTATGCCTTCACCTGGTACCACCCTGATGCCCGGATTCCCTATTTGAAGCCTGAGGCAGACCTTGTACTTCCAGAGCGCCTATCGACGCTCCTCCCCACGGGGTTCCCTAGAGACCCACGGGACATTCAAACCGTCTCCACTACGTGCTGGGCGTGGCATAAATTGTGCCGAATCACTGGCACAGAGAGGCTATATTCCCCCGCCCTCCCTGTAGTAAACCCGCGTTTACTTCCCATAACGGGTGAAAGACTGGTACAGCGCACTCTGACACAGTTCGCACTGACGAGACTGGGTGACCTTTATCCGGACGGTCACATTTTCTCCCCCTCAGAAGACGCAAGTTTTATTCCTAGTAGCGTTATCGACAGATTTGTTTTGGGCCGTATCCGCTCCGCACTACGAGCCACTTTTCCGATGTTCCCACTTGAGCCAACACCATTTTCTCCTCTGACGTTGATCATAGATAGCGCGGACAGCTTGCACCTGATCTCCAAGCTTCATAAAGCATGTGCCCTACTGAAGCCTGTATGAGATGACAAAATCCGTAGCGCATGGGAGATGGACTTGGGAACTACCATCACTGATGTCCAATGGGCTTACTGCTGTTCGGTTACACATGACGTTTCCCTGAACAGCAGGCACAAACTGCTACACTTCAAATTCCTGCGACGCATCTATTTCACCCCAGCCCTTTCTCACAAAATAGACCCAGCCAGGCCACATACATGTTACAAATGATCCGCGCCACATGCAGACTTCGTTCACCTCTCCTGGACATGCCCTAACCTGCAAAGTTATTGGGAACAAGTTCACCACACGTTAGGCCAGATGTTACACACTCCCCTGGCCCCAATTCCTGAAGTGGCACTATTAGGATATACATTTACCTTCCCCAAGAAAATCCGCAGGTTTGCATCACTTAGCCTTTTATTAGCCAAGAGAGAAGCGGCTATCCACTGGGGGCGGAAGACTTCCCCAAATGTTCAGGGTTGGTTACGCAGTCTCGCCTATTGTAATGTAAACAGTGAACTTTATGCAAGTCTGATGCCCAGCACATCCCGCCCCAAAGATATCTGGGAGCCCTACAAGTCCTATGTTGAGGTGCTTAGGCAGGAGTCTGAATCCCCACTAGAACATGGCATAACCCCTGAAGGGGTAGGGTGATCATACATTTACAGCTGTCTGGATTCTTATGTATACAAGTCAGTGAATCACGCAATTATCTGTTGATTTCTGGGAGCGGAAATGCTTTGTGGATTCTTTTTTTGTTGTTATACACTAGATGGGATTGAATCAGTGGGGCCCTTACGTAATGTACGATTAATGTCGTTAATGATTATTTTCTTTGGTAACTGGTTGACTATGTTTGCACACGGCACAAGACACTATTTCGGTATGATGTGACAATTAATGACCACGACACGATGTACGAATATGTAACTGTAATTTGTTTGTCAGATGTACATGGAAAATAAAGTTATTAAAAAAAAAAAAAAGATAAGACAGAAAAGTGATTAAAAACAAGTTAACATTCACTGCGCACAAGAAGTCAGAAAGAAGGAAGAACACATTAAAACGTGACATGAGTGCAATTACCCCAAATGCACTGACATTTCTTCTCCAGTGTTAAGGCCCATAGATGCCAAAGTGTCAAAGTCTAGGCTAAATTTATATTCAAGAAAACACAGTTTTGTCTCCCTGACTCCACCTCTGCAGTCCGGTTCAATGGCATTGACTTCTACAAAGGGCAGGAGTTTGTCATTTTGAAAGCGTATTTCTGCAAAGGGCCTTGCTGGTGGGTATTGCTTGTCATTGTGGCGTATTGCCCTCATGTGCTCCAAAACGTGTTTTTTGGCCTTGTGGATGGTCCTAATATACATTTTACCATAAGGATACATTAAACAGTACACACAATACTAAGTGTTACAAGTTAAGTTTTTTCAGATTGTAAATTCCCTAGATGTGTTAGGGATCTTAAGTTTGGAACAACTTGAGTTTCTACTGCATGCCTTACAGTTCATACAGCAGGAGAAACCACCCACAGTTGAAGGTATCCTCTAGATGTGTGTTGTGTGACCGGGTTGTGGCTGAGATAGTCTCTTAAAGAACTGCTCTTTCTGAATGTAAGCAGAGGTGTAGAGTGCACATATTATTGATTATTTCATCCGTCTGGAGTATGCGCTAGTGCTTGTTAAATATTTTTTTGATGTTCTGATGTTATGAGCTTGGCTTGAAAATGTAGTGACAAATTTTACACTCTCATCTGCTCATCCTTATGCCTGTCACTAGGGTGTAAAAGATTTGTTCTGGGGTCTAGATCTAATCTTTCATTCACCTGTTGGATGACCTTGTGACTGTAACCCCTTTCCTTGAATCTAAGCTTCATGATCTCCCTCTCTGTTTCAAAGGCTTTGGGCATGCTACAGTTCCTCTTAGCACATAAGAGGTCCCCGTAGGGGATACTGTATATTAGGCTGGCTGGATGTGCACTAGTAGAAAATAAGAGACTATTGCCTGTTGTTTGTTTATGAAACAATCTGATTTCTACCTTACCATTTTGTACAGCTGCTTCAACATCGAGGAGCTCAATTGTGGGGTTAATTGTGTGTCCTGTGAAATGCAAACTGTATTCATTGTTGTTCAACATGGTGATAAACTCATTGGCAGACCTTCATCCCCTTTCCATATGGCAAACACATTGTCTATAAGTTTGGATCCAGAGCACCATGTGCTCCCACCAGCCCATGAATAAGTGTGCGTAGCTGGGGGTGAAGTAGGTGCCCATCGTGGAACCCTGTGTCTACTGGTTCAGTAGATTGTCAAAAAGAAAAAAGTTGTTGTTCAAACAAAAGTGTACCATGTCAAGGATCATCTCCGAATGCAAGAGAAAGGAAATAGATCTGGCTCTCATGAAGTGCCTGCATGCTTTGATACTTAAGTCATGTTTGATGCTAGTATACAAACTACTAACTTCTAGGGTAACAAGTGTGAACTCCTCCTCCCAGTGTGTGTCAACTATGATCGTCATAAAATGAATGGTGTCTTTAATATAGGCAGGAAGTGCCATAACAGATGGTCTCAGGTAATGGTCAATGTATTTGGAGATATTCTCAAACAATGATCCAATTGAGGACGTGATTGGTCTCCCTGGGTGGTTCTTGGAATTCTTATGCAATTTCGGCAAAAGGTACAAGATAGGAATTCTGGGGTGATCACATTTGAGAAAGAGGTATTCCTCCCATTCTACGAGTCCTCTTTCCCTCCAATCCACTAGCACCTCACCATACCTGAGGTTAGCTGTTGCTACCTCTATGCTTTTAAATAGATTGTGGCAAGTTGGGTCCATCAATTATCTCTTACCCTCGGATAGGTAGCTTTGTTTGGAAAGCACCACATCATTGCCCCCCCTTGTTAGATTGGCATATCACAAATCTAGATTCTTACCTAAGATTTTCAAAAGCTGTAAATTGTAGGGGAGTCAGATTCTTCCTCATCCTACGCAAAGGTTTGTACCTAATCTTCTTCAATTCCTTGATAACCCCCTTCTCAAATGCTTCCACTGCATCACCATGTATCATGGGCATAAATGTGGATTTGGATTTGAAATTTCTGGGATAACTCCAGCCCACATCAATATCAAAATTCAAAAGGTTTATGTAAAGGTCTTCGAAACACATAAAATAGTCCACAGATAGAAACACTTCCTCTTTCTTTGTGTGATATGGCATCATCAAGCTTTGCTCCTATTGTTGATAATCTTATTTCTGCCCTGCTTCTAGGAAAACAAAGAACTTTGATTATCCTATTCCCAGCTAATTGTTTGAAACTCAATCTACTGAGATATAGTTCAGAAGAAACATATAATACACGTCAAATTAACATAAACATTTTGAAAGTTTAACACTTGTCCTGATGCAGATTATTCTTCGATGCTCTTTCAGTGGTGGGGCTTTCAGCCTTATTCATAGGAGGGATAGTCCTCGCCTCCATGTCCTCAACAGAATTGAAACTGTTCTTCATGTTAGCATGAGAATTTTGAATTTTAGGTCAGGACTGGAGGCTTCAGATTGTGCAGGTTTAAATTTACTGACCACCAGTGATGCCACCCCTATCACTAGCTTCAAGTACAATTTCTTAAAGGTAGATTCCGAGGATCAATTTGTTGTATTCAGAATGTCCTACAATGCACCCTGCAGCGAGAAGGCCTAAGAAGTCATCGCTCCTCTTACTGCATGTGCTCCAAAGATGGAACTTCTCTTGCTACTGTACACAAAGAGACAGGCTTATGTGGCTTCTTAATAGCAATTGCCTGGCGGATGAACTACCTCAGTGACGTCTTCAAAAGCTTTCACGCATCTTACCACGCACATTTTATCTGGGAATGCGGCATAAGAAAATGACTCCCTCTTGGGTAAAAAAGCGACAGACCTATCTAGAGCTCTCATATCTTCTCCTGCATGGGGCCAGGCACTATAGAATCATCAGCTTGACTGAGAGCTCCTTCCTCTATAGATACTGATTGTTCTGCTATGAATCCAAAAGATGTAAGATATAATCCGCATCCCAGAGATGGGAATATCTCTCTTCTCAAGGGGTCGATAGCTGAATCCCCCAGAGCAGTGTACAGACTAGAGGGCGCTCCCGAACTGGGACTCCTCCAAGTGGAAGATGACCGTCCGAGAACGTTGATCTACAAGCGTTAATATGGTAGGCCAAACCTTTATTCTCAAGGTCCTACAAAAGCTTCAGAATGTTTGCCACATCCTTTACCGCAGGATTGAAGCTCTTGTCAAGGTGAAGTCACAAGCAAACCTCAAATTAACCAGTGCGTAATACTCTGGTAGAAAGCAGTGGTGCTTAACCCTCAGGTACCTTGACACAAAAGCAGTCAGGTTTAACTTAGAGGCAATGTCTAAAATATATATGCAGCACCTCAAAGAGTAAAAAAGTGAAAACACCACCCAAAAAAAATTCCACACCAATAAAAAAAAATGGAGTATAATGTAATGCATTATTTGAGACCAAAACAATAAAAA
Organism: Calotriton arnoldi; assembly: GCA_963921515.1. Classification (NCBI taxonomy): domain Eukaryota; kingdom Metazoa; phylum Chordata; class Amphibia; order Caudata; family Salamandridae; genus Calotriton; species Calotriton arnoldi. Next base: position 719,789 of record CAWUFW010008776.1, read on the forward strand.
TCCATTTAGCAAAATCGGGGATATGTAATTTTAAAGATTTGAGTGACAAAAGAGCTAAAAAGCATAAAACTCCAACTGTGATTATGTGGTTGGGCTGGTCCGGATCAAAGTAACAAGTTCATGCCGACCGTGACGGAGCATGCATTCCTTCTTCTGAGTCTTCCGCAGGTCCAGATGGGTAATGAAGAGTTGGGTCTGAGGGTCCAATATTTATACCTGGGGCCCACTTTGAAGTACGAGAAGTTTCTAATGACTTCCATTTCCAGAGGTGTATGGAATTTTGTTCCTCCCTGTCCTGGGCTAAGATTGTCTGGGGTCATAATCGCCTAGTGTTAAACCCTTTGTGAGTGTGCTTTTGCAGTGGCTTTGAAATGAAGTGTGGCAGGTGACAGCTTCTCCTCATCCTGACAGAGATGGCCCATCTTGACAACACCTAGTCCCCCTTTGTCTCAGTGTCTGGGAGGCATACACAAAGACCAACTTCCAACTGCACCAAGTCATGTAACCCAGAAACAGGCTGCAGGCACTAAATGTTTGGGACAAGAAAACGTCAGCTTTCCAAAAGTGGCATTTTCATAATTGTGACTTGAAATCCAAATTTACCTTAAAATAGGGTTTTAAATTAGAAATCACCAGAACAAAAACCCGACCTTCCACCCTGCTCCCAACCCCAAATTATCACTTATTAAATGTAAGAAGATAGCCCAATGGTATCCTATGGGAGAGACAGGCCTTACAGTAGTAAAAAAAAATATTTTGGAGTTTATCACTACCAGGACATGCAAAACTTCCAACCTGGTTGAACCTGGTTTCTGTCGCGAACCAATGCTCCATAATTCTCACCCTTAACTTGCGCCTAGGTACCAGTCGAGTGGAACAGGATGACCGTGTTTGCTGCTTAACCCTTTTTAGTGCTATTTTTTATTCAAACTTTAAAAATTCATATCTCCAGCTCCCTTTATAAGATTTCTGCAATTTTATTTAATAAAATATTCTCTATTTTTGTAGATTGGCTTGGTATTTTTATTGAATTGTGTTTTAAATGTATTATAAAACTTTATAAATAAATAAATAAATTACTGTTTGTGCGCTGCATTAATACTTTACACAGTGCTGCTAAGTTCAGCCTGTCTCCTCTGTGCGATAGCTACCTGGGTGTTGAGCTCGGATTTATTTTCTGGCTTTAGTGATTCATCCTTGCAAGGATTGTGATAATTACTGAAAGTGGGTACTTACCCCCTGTGTAGGAGAGTAGGATCTGCTTCACATGGGTACCCCCACTTTTTGCTGATGCTTCACTGTTTTTCGACTTTAGTCTGGCTGGGGCCCTGCTAATCGGAACCCCAGCCTAGCTGCTTCCTCTCTAAAAATGTTTCCATGTGCCTTAGGCACATCTCTAATTGGAATCTGGAGTGCCCTTATAAGTCCCTAGTATATGGTATACTATGTACCCGGGGCATAGGTACCTCAGAGGCCTGCCAGGGGCTGCAGCATGTATTATGCCACCCCTGGAAGGCCACCCAAAAGACACCGCAGGTCTGCTACTGCAGCCTGGGTAAGGTGGTGCCAGCACCCCTTACTATGATATAGGCTACCTATATCATTACATACCTACACATATATAAACCTATAAGTCACTCCTATGGCAGGCCTTATCAATCCTGAAGGCAGAGTGCTTGGTTCTTATGTGAGAGGGTGCCACTGCATGAGCAGGGCCCCTCTGCAGTTCTCAGAGTCCATTCTCTGGTACTGTTTGTAAATGCGGTTAAACCATATACTCTTAAGTGCATTATATCCTCGCGGTAGAATGCTAACTTTGGAATGACTGCATCAAAACATGTCGTGTTTGGTGTCAAACATCTTGGAATACTACCCCCCCCCCCGCCAGTCCTGGCGGCGGGGGTAGCATTCCACCCTTCTAGAGGGAGAGACATGTTCACACTGGTCTACCCGGTAACTTCCTTCAAAAGCCCTGGCATCACAAAATGGATGCTGCTGCCACAGACACAAGTCTGGCCTCCTGCTGCTGACCGAAACTCCAGCAGGGGAGGCCTGGACAATAGGTTTCCTGTCACAGGGAGGTGTGACCACCTCCCAGACAGGATAATGTGTAGTGGGGCTGGGTGGGTGCACTTTTAGAGTGCTTTGAAGTCCTGCACTGGGGGAGCAAAAGGCTCCTCTGTGCATATGCCAGTTCAAACCAGATCAGGGGCTACCTGCCCCTGCTCTGGTGCGAAACTGGACAAAGGGAAGTGGGTGTACCCCACCCCCTCCCTTGACCCTCCCATAGGTGGGGTCATAGAGTTAGTCCCTCCCTGTTTTACTGTATAAAACAGGGAACCCTTGCCATTGCAAATTAGATATTCCCTGGATGAAACTCTGATGCAAAATCCTGGACCTTCGACGCTCTACTTTACGATTAGAGGACTGAAGAATCTCCCTTGGGGTCAAGGAGTGACTCCCCTGCTTGGCAGGCACCAAAGAAGCAATTGACCGGTCTGCATCGACAAAGCTCCCGCTGGACACCGAAGTCCCTGCATCCCCAGAGGTGGATTTCCTGACTTCTCCGAGGCTACCCTGAGTCCACAGCGAAGCTGAGGCCCGTAGCTATCGTGGGTAACGAGGAACCGTGACCCCTGGACACCGCGCACATTTGCTAGTGCATCATCTTCTGGGTCTCCCACGAAGTTGTGCTTTGGGCTCCGAGTAGCCCCAGCCTCCAGCACCGACTGCACCGAAGATCACTGGCCTCCACTCCATGAGTGTCCTGTGAGCCAGCTCCACGTGTTCCGTCTCGGGGCTCCTTCGCGGTTGCTAGTCCATCGGCTAGTAGCCCGCCACGAAGGCCAATCTTTATCTTCTTGGGCTCCCCTGGTTGCTTCAGGCTGGCCCTCACTTACCCTCGCTGGGTGAGTTCCTGAAACCTTGCTGGTCTGCACCATCGTCATCTTTTCTTTTCCACGAGACTTGCGGTTGCCAAGGCCTGTTGGGTCCAATCCGGTCGCCGACACCTCAGTAAGCCGCAGACGTCATGGGACAGTCCGAATCCTGCTCCTGGTTGCCGACAACGCCTCCTGGACATCGTGACTGCGGAGTCAAGACGACCGTCAACTCACCTGAAGCAGCCGACATCGGTGGGCATCCGTCCATCGTCCTCCTGGTCACTGGCTAGTGACCCAGACTCTGTCCCCTCTGCTTTCAGGTTCTCCAGATCTTCGATCCACTCTTGGATCCACCCGGACACTTTCCACTTGGTCGCCAGCAGCACTTTGCAGCAGATCGCCATTCAAAACGACGACGAAACCCGACCCCGAAAGGCACCTATGCACCCGGCTTCCCTGGGTGAGGTAACACGAGTACTCCGGTGCTCCCGTGGGTAGAGACTCTTCAAAGTCCTAGATCTCAAAGGGTTTGCTCCAAGTCCTTCGTTAAGTGTCCCTTTTCTCTAATTTCCTGACCGCGACTTTCTCCATAGAAGTTAACGGCGTATCGCGTTGTGTATTTACACTGCACGCGTCCCCCGTGGGTCCCCTGTGTCACTACCTTGGGTGGTTCCTTGTGGTCCAAGCACTTCTAGAGGCTCTAGGCCCTGTGTCTAGTTCAGTCGTGGTTCTTATACCACTTTATTGGTATATGGTTTGGTACGCCCCTAGGGCTCAAACGTGTATTTGTGCTTTTACTGTGTTTAAATAACTTCTAACTTGTGTCCTTCGAACTCTAGTCCCATAAAGAGACTAGAGGGGTGTGTTTAGCAATAAATACATATATTTTGAATATATACCTGGTGTGGTGCTCTTTCATTTGGTCACTCAAGAGATTATAGACTGGTAAAACAAGCTGCTTTACATTCCTTCAAGACTTGGCCTGAAGGCTGCTCTCCACAGCTACCACCAGGATAGCTTTCTTTAAAGGTTGTCTTTAACCTAACTCCAATAAGGGTTGTTTGGACTGGTACAAGGTGCCCACTATAATTAGTGGACAGCATATGCCAGGCCAACTTCTCACATTGGTGTGCAGCGTGTGGGATTCCAGCTTGCTATTGTTTTACCAGATAATCTCAATTGAATTGATCAACTGAAAACCACTAAAGGTACCTAAGGTACATATAACTAAGTTTATTATAACAGTAAGTTCTACTGAACTTAGAGTTGTGTGTTAAGGGATAGCACAACCCTTTCTACAACTCAAGAGAGTTTAGTAGGCCACACTAGAGTAGGTAGTGCATACACCACACCACACTAGTAATGTCTTTAAAGGCAGGACCTAAAGAATCCTTGCCAGAAGCCCCTGGGCTTCCTCCCTCCAAGTATGATACACTCCCATTCTTGGAAATGAGAGCATTATGCAATCTGAGGAAAATAAGGACAGGCCAAGGTCCCACCACTCAACACCTTAGAGAGTTGTTGATAGCTTATGATCTTAGTAAGTCTTCAGAGACTGAAGGGGCAGGAGCAGGGGGTGGGGCAGAAGAAGAGGAAGGGGAAAGGGGTAGCAACACCCCCAACCCCCACTCTGGAGCTGACCAGGAAGGTGACAATGACCTTGACCTGGATAATACAACTACTCCTGAGGAAGAGGGAGAGGAGGATCAGAATGACCTCCCCTTTGTCCCCCCAGGAAGGGTTGCAAGGGTACCTAGGACTAGATCTCCTTCTCAGGAGTCTGCTCACTCTGACTCCTCAGTAGGGACCTCTGTCTCCTCTCATAGGAGGGAATCCTCTCATGAGAGGAGAAAGAGGCTGATTCAGTATGAGCAAGCCCAGCTTGAACTCAGAAAGCAGCAATTGGCTCTAGATAGGGAGTCCCTAGATCTCTGTAGAGAGAGAAAAAGATTGGGACTAGAGTCCCATGGTGGCAGCCATACCCCTAGAGATAGGGAAAGGTCTTATGACCATAAAAACCTGAGCAACATTGTCCCTCCCTAGCAGAGTGGGGATGACATCCACAAATGGATCACTGCTCTAGAGAGGGCCTGTAAGGTACAAAAGGTCCCTCAGGGGCAGTGGGCAGCAATCTTGTGGCTCTCCTTTGCAGACAAAGGTAGAGATAAGCTCCTCACTGTAAGAGAAGAGGATGCTGATAATTACAAGGTCTTGAAGAGTGCTCTGATTGATGGGTTTGGCCTAACAACTGAACAGTACAGGTTGAAGTTCAGAGATACCCAAAAAGCACAGACTCAAGACTGGGTGGACTATGTGGATTGTTCTGCTAAGGCTCTGGAAGGCTGGTTAATGGGCAGTAAAGTGTGTGACTTCATAGGATTGTACAATCTGATAATGAGGGAGCAGATTCTTAATAACTGTCAAAATCAGCTGTTGCATCAGTACCTGGTGGACTCTGATCTGACCTCTCCCCAAGAATTGGGAAAGAAGGCAGACAAATGGGTCAGAACCAGGGTGAGGCAGAAGGTACAGAACCAAGGTGGTGACCCTAAGAAGCAAGATTCTAAAAACTCTGATAAGGGTGGGGAGAAGGGTAAAGACCAGAAGTCTTCACAAGGGCCCCAAAAATCTTCTTCAGGTGGGGATTCACAGTCTACCAAGGGAAAAGGCCAAAAGAAACCATGGTGCAAGGTCTGTAAGCAAAAGACCCACTGGACTAGTGATTGCACCAAGTCCAAAGACTCTCATCCAGCACCCACCAATGCCCCTAAGGCACCTGTTCCCCCTAGTACAGTTACAGTTGGTGGGAGTGCTCCAGCCAAGGGTTTAGTAGGGTTTACCCTGGGTACTGAAGTGAGCTCTGACTTAGTCAGAGAACTCACTCAGGCTGTGTTAGTCTGTGATGGAGGCATGGATGTGACCTCCTCTGTGAGTCCCAGTAATCTGGGCAAGTACAGACAACAGCCTTTAATCAATGGAAAAGAGGCTTTGGCATTTAGGGACACAGGGGCAAGTGTCACAATGGTGACACAAGACCTTGTGAATCCTGGGCAAGTTATACTTGGTGAAATGTACCAAGTGACCAATGCTAGCAACGTCAGAACAGACCATACTCTGGCAGTTGTTAACTTCTCCTGGGGAGGGGTAACTGGCCTTAAGAAGGTTGTGGTAAGTGCAGACCTACCAGTTGAATGCTTGCTTGGCAATGACTTGGAAACTTCTGCTTGGGCAGAAGTGGAGCTCAGGACTCATGCAGAAATGCTGGGCATCCCTGCAGATGTGTTTTCTGTGACTAGGTCACAGGCCAAAATGTCTAAAACTGAACAGGCCTTGGATTCTGGAACAATGGACCAAGGACCTTCCAAGAGGAGGAGTAGTAGGGTTAAGGCAGTGCCTTCCCCCTTGGCTCAGAAGGAAGATCAGTCTCTTGAGGGAGATGATCTCAGTCCTGAGAAAGGAACTGTCCCAGAGGAACTTTAACCTGACCAGGTTGAGTTCTTGGGGACAGGGGGACCTTCCAGGGCAGATCTGAGCCAGGAGCAGCAGAGCTGCCCCTCTCTTGAACCCTTCAGACAGCAAGCTGCTGCTGAGGCTGCTGGGCAAGCTAGTGGTCCCCATTCAGTGTATTGGGATGATGGACTCTTGTACTCAGAGTGTAGAGACCCCAAGCCTGGTGCCACCAGGAGGTTGGTAATACCTCTGAAGTTCAGGGGCTTCCTATTGACCCTAGCCCATGATATTCCCTTAGCAGGACTCCTGGGCCAGAACAAGACTTGGGACAGAATTGTCCCTCACTTTCACTGGCCCCACATGTCTGAAGACACCAAGGAGTTTTGTTGCTCCTGTGTAACCTGCCAGGCCAGTGGCAAGGCAGGTGGCACTACAAAGGCCCCCCTAATACCACTACCATGGATCCCCAAACAGCATCTGGGTACAGGTTTATCCTGGTGGTAGTGGATCATGCCACCAGGTACCCAGAGGCTATACCCCTTAGGACCACTACAGCGCCTGTGGTGGCCAGAGCCCTCTTGGGAATTTTCTCAAGAGTGGGTTTTCCTAAGGAGGTAGTATCAGACAGAGATACAAACTTTATGTCTAGTTACTTAAGAGCAATGTGGAAGGAGTGTGGAGTGACTTATAAGTTCACCACACCCTATCACCCACAATGCAATGGTTTAGTTGAGAGATTCAACAAAACCTTGAAGGGCATGATAAAAGGGCTCCCAGAAAAGCTTAGGCGAAGATGGGACATTCTCTTGCCCTGCCTTTTATTTGCATACAGGGAGGTGCCTCAGAAGGGGGTTGGTTACAGCCCTTTTGAACTTCTGTTTGGTCACCCTGTCAGGGGTCCACTGTGCTTGGTGAAGGAAGGATGGGAGTTACCTCTCAAGCCCCCAAAGCAAGACATAGTGGACTACGTACTTGGTCTCCGCTCCCGGATGGCTGAGTACATGAAAAAGGCAACCAAAAACCTTGAGGCTAGCCAGGAACTGCAGAAAGCCTGGCATGACCAAAAGGCTGTGCTGACTGTTTACCAGCCAGGACAGAAGGTGTGGGTGTTGGAGCCAGTGGCCCCAGCAGCTCTCCAAGACAAATGGAGTGGACCCCACACTATTGTTGAACAGAAGGGTGAGGTAACCTACTTAGTAGACCTAGGAACACCCAGGAGTCCCCATAGGGTTCTCCATGTCAACAGGTTAAAACCATATGTGGACAGGGCAGACATGGGCTTGCTCATGGCTACTGATGAGGGACAGGAGGAAGAGAGTGACCCACTCCCTGACCTGCTCTCACAGAACCCTGATGATGGGTCAGTAGATGGTGTAGCCTTGGCAGGCAGCCTCACTACCCAGCAGCAAACTGATTGCAGACAGGTGCTCAATCAGTTCAGGCATATGTTTTCTCTGACACCCAGTCGGACATCCTGGTGCACTCATGAAGTGGACACTGGGGACAGTCTGCCTATTAAAAATAAGATTTATAGGCAACCTGACCATGTCAGGGACTGTATCAGGACTGAAGTCCAGAAAATGTTGGATTTGGGAGTTATTGAACCCTCAGATAGCCCTTGGGCTAGTCCAGTGGTCCTGGTACCAAACCCTCACACCAGTGGTGGAAAAAGAGAGATGAGGTTTTGTGTGGACTACAGGGGTCTCAATGCAGTCACTAGGACTGATGCCCATCCAATTCCAAGGGCAGATGAGCTCATAGATACTTTGGCCTCAGCCAAGTATCTCAGCACATTTGACTTGACAGCTGGCTACTGGCAGATCAGACTAGCTGATGCTGCAAAGCCTAAAACAGCATTTTCAACCCCTAGTGGGCATTATCAATTCTTGGTGATGCCCTTTGGTCTGAAAAATGCACCTGCCACTTTCCAGAGGTTGGTGAACACAGTCCTTACAGGTCTGGAAGCCTATAGTGCAGCATATCTAGATGATATTGCTGTCTTTAGCTCCACCTGGGAGGATCACCTGGTCCACCTCAGGAATGTTTTACAGGCCCTGCAAAAGGCAGGCCTTACTATCAAGGCCACCAAGTGCCAGATAGGGCAGAGTCAGGTTGTGTACCTGGGCCACCTTGTGGGTGGAGGCCAGGTTCAACCACTGCAGAGCAAGATCCAGACCATAATGGAATGGACTGCTCCAACTACCCAGACTCAGGTGAGAGCCTTTTTGGGCCTGACTGGGTACTACAGAAGATTTGTCAAAGGGTATGGATCAATAGTGACACCTTTGAATGACTTAACTTCTAAGAAAATGCCCAAGAAAGTTCAGTGGACAGCTAACTGTCAAAAGGCATTTGATGACCTGAAGCAGGCCATGTGCACTGCTCCCATTCTACAGAGTCCTGATTACTCCAAGAAGTTCATTGTTCAAACTGATGCATCTGAATTGGGGGTAGGGGCTGTACTGTCACAATTGAATGAAGAAGGTCAGGATCAGCCAGTAGCTTTCATAAGCAGAAGGCTGACCCCTAGAGAGAAACGTTGGTCAGCCATTGAGAGGGAGGCCTTTGCTGTGGTCTGGGCTCTGAAGAAGTTGAGGCCATACTTGTTTGGTACTCACTTCCTTGTTCAAACCGACCATAAGCCCCTCTTATGGCTAAAACAAATGAAGGGTGAAAATCCCAAACTGCTTAGGTGGTCCATTTCCCTACAGGGGATGGACTTTACAGTGGAACATAGACCTGGGAGTAACCATGCCAATGCAGATGGACTCTCAAGGTATTTCCACTTAGAACATGAAGACTCAACTGGTCAAGGTTAGTTTAATGTCCCTACGTTTGGGGGGGTTGTGTAGGAGAGTAGGATCTGCTTCACATGGGTACCCCCACTTTTTGCTGATGCTTCACTGTTTTTCGACTTTAGTCTGGCTGGGGCACTGCTAATCAGAACCCCAGGCTAGCTGCTTCCTCTCTAAAAAGGTTTCCATGTGCCTTAGGCACATCTCTAATTGGAATCTGGAGTGCCCTTATAAGTCCCTAGTATATGGTATACTATGTACCCGGGGCATAGGTACCTCAGAGGCCTGCCAGGGGCTGCAGCATGTATTATGCCACCCCTGGAAGGCCACCCAAAAGACACCACAGGTCTGCTACTGCAGCCTTGGTAAGGTGGTGCCAGCACCCCTTACTATGATATAGGCTACCTATATCATTACATACCTGCACATATATAAACCTATAAGTCACTCCTATGGCAGGCCTTATCAATCCTGAAGGCAGAGTGCTTGGTTCTTATGTGAGAGGGTGCCACTGCATGAGCAGGGCCCCTCTGCAGTTCTCAGAGTCCATTCTCTGGTACTGTTTGTAAATGCGGTTAAACCATATACTCTTAAGTGCATTATATCCTCGCGGTAGAATGCTAACTTTGGAATGACTGCATCAAAATATGTCGTGTTTGGTGTCAAACATCTTGGAATACTACCCCCCCGCCAGTCCTGGCGGCGGGGGTAGCATTCCACCCTTCTAGAGGGAGAGACATGTTCACACTGGTCTACCCGGTAACTTCCTTCAAAAGCCCTGGCATCACAAAATGGATGCTGCTGCCACAGACACAAGTCTGGCCTCCTGCTGCTGACCGAAACTCCAGCAGGGAGGCCTGGACAATAGGTTTCCTGTCACAGGGAGGTGTGACCACCTCCCAGACAGGATAATGTGTAGTGGGGCTGGGTGGGTGCACTTTTAGAGTGCTTTGAAGTCCTGAACTGGGGGAGCAAAAGGCTCCTCTGTGCATATGCCAGTTCAAACCAGATCAGGGGCTACCTGCCCCTGCTCTGGCGCGAAACTGGACAAAGGGAAGTGGGTGTAACCACCCCCTCCCTTGACCCTCCCATAGGTGGGGTCATAGAGTTAGTCCCTCCCTGTTTTACTGTATAAAACAGGGAACCCTTGCCATTGCAAATTAGATATTCCCTGGACGAAACTCTGATACAAAATCCTGGACCTTCGACGCTCTACTTTACGATTAGAGGACTGAAGAATCTCCCTTGGGGTCAAGGAGTGACTCCCCTGCTTGGCAGGCACCAAAGAAGCAATTGACTGGTCTGCATCGACAAAGCTCCCGCCGGACGCTGAAGTCCCTGCATCTCTAGAGGTAGATTTCCTGACTTCCCCGAGGCTACCCTGAGTCCACAGTGAAGCTGAGGCCCGTAGCTATCGTGGGTAACGAGGAACCGTGACCCCTGGACACCGCGCACATTTGCTAGTGCATCATCTTCTGGGTATCCCCCAAAGTTGTGCTTTGGGCTCCTAGTAGCCCCAGCCTCCAGCACCGACTGCACCGAAGATCACTGGCCTCCACTCCACGAGTGTCCTGTGAGCCAGCTCCACGTGTTCCGTCTCGAGGCTCCTTCGCAGTTGCTAGTCCGTCGGCTAGTAGCCCGCCACGAAAGCCAATCTTTATCTTCTTGGGCTCCCCTGGTTGCTCCAGGCTGGCCCTCACTTACCCTCGCTGGGTGAGTTCCTGAGACCTTGCTGGTCTGCACCATTGTCACCTTTTCTTTTCCACGAGACTTGCGGTTGCCAAGGCCTGTTGGGTCCAATCCGGTCGCCGACACCTCAGTAAGCCGCAGACGTCGTGGGACAGTCCGAATCCTGCTCCTGGTCGCCGACAACGCCTCCTGGACATCGTGACTGCGGAGTCAAGACAACCGTCAACTCACCTGAAGCAGCCGACATCGGTGGGCATCCGTCCATCGTCCTCCTGGTCACTGGCTAGTGACCCAGACTCTGTCCCCTCTGCTTTCAGGTTCTCCAGATCTTCGATCCACTCTTGGATCCACCCGGACACTTTCCACTTGGTCGCCAGCAGCACTTTGCAGCAGATCGCCATTCAAAACGACGACGAAACCCGACCCCGAAAAGCACCTATGCACCCGGCTTCCCTGGGTGAGGTAACACGAGTACTCCGGTGCTCCCGTGGGTAGAGACTCTTCAAAGTCCTAGATCTCAAAGGGTTTGCTCCAAGTCCTTCGTTAAGTGTCCCTTTTCTTTAATTTCCTGACCGCGACTTTCTCCATAGAAGTTAACGGCGTATCGCGGTTGTGTATTTACACTGCACGCGTCCCCCGTGGGTCCCCTGTGTCACTACCTTGGGTGGTTCCTTGTGGTCCAAGCACTTCTAGAGGCTCTAGGCCCTGTGTCTAGTTCAGTTGTGGTTCTTATACCACTTTATTGGTATATGGTTTGGTACGCCCCTAGGGCTCAAACGTGTATTTGTGCTTTTACTGTGTTTAAATAACTTCTAACTTGTGTACTTCGAACTCTAGTCCCATAAAGAGACTAGAGGGGTGTGTTTAGCAATAAATACATATATTTTGAATATATACCTGGTGTGGTGCTCTTTCATTTGGTCACTCAAGAGATTATAGACTGGTAAAACAAGCTGCTTTACATTCCTTCAAGACTTAGCCTGAAGGCTGCTCTCCACAGCTACCACTAGGATAGCTTTCTTTAAAGGTTGTCTTTAACCTAACTCCAATAAGGGTTGTTTGGACTGGTACAAGGTGCCCACTATAATTAGTGGACAGCATATGCCAGGCCAACTTCTCACACCCTGCAACTAATAGTCCAATTTCTCATAAATGTCCACATCCCTGCTTTCCCTGCTGCACCTGTTCTCTGCTTACTATTCACACATCTGTGCTGCTTTCACATCTACACCTATCCTCTGCTTACTATCCACACACCTGTACTGCTTTCACCCCTGCACCTATCTTCTACTTACTATCCACACACATGTGCTGCTTTCACCCCCTGCACCCATCCTCTGCTTACTATCCACACACCTGTGTGCTTTCACCTCTGCACCTATCCTCTGCTTACTATCCATACACCTGCACTGCTTTCACCTCTGCACCTTTCCTCTGCTTACTATCCACACACCTGTGTGCTTTCACCTCTGCACCTATCCTCTGCTTACTATCCACACACCTGCTTTCACCCCCTGCACCCATCCTCTGCTTACTATCCACACACCTGTACTGCTTTCACCTCTGCACCTATACAATGCTTACTATCCACACACCTGCTTTCACCTTTGCACCTATTCTCTGCTTACTATCCACATACCTGTACTGCTTTCACCTCTGCACCTATCCTCTTCTTACTATCCACACACCTGTGCTGTTTTCACCCCTGCACCTATCCCCTGCTTACTACTCACACACCAGTGCTGCTTTCACCACCTCACCTATCCTCTGCTTACTATCCACACACCTGTAACGCTTTCTCCTCTGCACCGATCCTCTGCTTACTATCAACATACCTGTGTGCTTTCACCTCTGCACCTATCCTCTGCTTACTATTCATACACCTGAACTGCTTTCACCTCTGCACCTTTCCTCTGCTTACTATCCACACACCTGTGTGCTTTCACCTCTGCACCTATCCTCTGCTTACTATTCATACACCTGTACTGCTTTCACCTCTGCACCTTTCCTCTGCTTACTATCCACACACTTGTGTGCTTTCACCTCTGCACCTATCCTCTGCTTACTATCCATACACCTGTGTACTTTCACCTCTGCACCTATCCTCTGCTTACTATCCACACACCTGCTTTCACCCTCTGCACCCATCCTCTGCTTACTATCCACACACCTGTACTGCTTTCACCTCTGCACCTATCCTCTGCTTACTATCCATACACCTATACTGCTTTCACCTCTGCACCTTTCCTCTGCTTACTATCCACACACCTGTGTGCTTTCACCTCTGCACCTATCCTCTGCTTACTATCCATACACCTGTACTGCTTTCACCTCTGCACCTTTCCTCTGCTTACTATCCACACACCGGTGTGCTTTCACCTCTGCACCTATCCTCTGCTTACTAACCACACACCTGCTTTCATCCCCTGCACCCATCCTCTGCTTACTATCCACACACCTGTACTGCTTTCACCTCTGCTCCTATCCTCTGCTTACTATCCACATACCTGTGCTGCTTTCACCTCTGCACCTATCCTCTTCTTACTATCCACACACCAGTGCTGCTTTCACCCCCTGCACCCATCCTCTGCTTACTATCCACACACCTGTACTGCTTTCACCTCTGCATCTATCCTCTTCTTACTATCCACACACCTGTGCTGCTTTCACCCCCTGCATCTATCCTCTGCTTACTATCCAAACACCTATGCTGTGTTCACCGCCTGCACCCATCCTCTGCTTACTATCCACACACCTGTACTGCTTTCACCCCCTGCACCTATCCTCTGCTCCTTGTAGACCGATCTGCACCCACCGTTCACCCCCTTTACTGCGCCCTATTCCCTGCCCAGATACCTGCCCTTCTTTCCCCCTTAGCCTATCCCTGCTCCCACACACCTGCACCCTGTTTTCACAGCTGAATTTATCCTCTGCTCCTTGTCCACGCACCTTAATATCATTATTGTTATTGCCATTTGTGAAGCGCATTGATTACCTAGAAAGGTGTCCTGGTGCTGTATCAACAATACCCTCACCGAGCCAGTTCTTATAGCTGATGGGTGTACTGACTACAGGGTCCTAACAGTCTTGTGGAAGTGAATCAGAGTGAAGAGATAAAGGCAGATGTTCCACAGGAGGGAGGCTTGATGATAGCGTCGACATTTATTCTGCAGATAGATGGGTCCAGCGGGATGAGTAGCTCAGTGCACTCTACACAGGGTCTTGACGAGGGTCGTGTTAGGCAGGCGAAGCCGATGAAGTTCATCCAGAGCAGCAGTAGCTGCTGCCTGATGGGTGCACACCTGCACTGCTTCCTCCCCCTTCACTAATACTCTGCTCCCTGTCCTCATATCTGCATCTTGCATTCACCCATGTACCTATGCTGTGCTCCCTGTCAACCTAGATGTGCCCTGCTTTCACTGATGCACCTACCCTGTGCTCCCTGTCAACCTACATGTGCCCTGCTTTCACCGATGCACCTACCCTGTGCTCACTGTCAACCTACATGTGCCCTGCTTTCTATCACCTATGCACCTACCCTGTGCTCCCTGCCTAAATACCTGTACCCTGCTCTCACCTATGCATGCACTCTGTGCTCCCTGCCCACATCCATGTAGCCTGCTTTCACCTCTGCACCTACCCTGTGCTCCTTGCCCACATACCTGTACCCTGCTTTCACCTATGCATGTACCCTGTGCTCCCTGCACATATACCTGTATTCTGCTCTCACCTATGCATGCACTCTGTGCTCCCTGCCCACATCCATGTAGCCTGCTTTCACCTCTGCACCTACCCTGTGCTCCTTGCCCACATACCTGTACCCTGCTTTCACCTATGCATGTACCCTGTGCTCCCTGCACATATACCTGTATTCTGCTCTCATCTATGCATGCACCCTGTGCTCCCTACCCACATCCATATGCCCTGCTTTCAACCTGTGCACCTAGCCTGTGCTCTCTACCCATATACCTCTACCCTGCTTTCACCTCTGCACCTACCCTGTGCTCCGTGTCTACATACATGTACCCTGCTTTCACTTATGCACCTACCCTGTGCTCCTTGTCAACCTGCGTGCACCCTGCTTTCACCTATGCACCTACTCTGTGCTCCTTGTCAACCTGTGTGCACCCTGCTTTCACCTAAGCACCTAGCATGTGCTCCCTATCCACTTACCTGGACCCTGCTTTCACCTCTGCACCTACCCTGTGCTCCCTGCCCACATACCTGTAGCCTGTTTTCAACCTATGCACCTACCCTGTGCTCCCTGCCCACATACCTGTAGCCTGCTTTTACCTCTGCACCTACCCTGTGCTCCCTGTCCACTTACCTGTACCCTGCTTTCACCTCTGCACCTACACTGTGCTCCCTGCCCACATACCTGGACCCTGCTTTAACCTCTGCACCTACCCTGTGCTCCCTGCCCACATACCTGTAGCCTGTTTTCAACCTGTGCACCTATCCTGTGCTCCCTGCCCACATACCTGGACCCTGCTTTCACCTCTGCACCTACCCTGTGCTTCCTGCCCACATACCCGTACCCTGCTTTCACCTCTGCACCTACACTGTGCTCCTTTCCACATACTTGTACCCTGCTTTCACCTATGCGCCTACCCTGTGCTCCCTGCCCACATACCTGTAGCCTGTTTTCCACCTGTGCACCTACCCTGTGCTCCCTGCCCACATACCTGGACCCTGCTTTCACCTCTGCACCTACCCTGTGCTCCCTGCCCACATACCTGGACCCTGCTTTCACCTCTGCATCTACCTTGTGCTCCTTTCCACATACCTGCACCCTGCTTTCAACCTGTGCACCTAGTCTGTGCTCCCTGCACACATACTTGCACCCTGCTTTCACCTATGCACCTACACTGTGCTCCCTGCCCACATACCTTAAGCCTGCTTTCACCTATACACCTACCCTCTGTTCCCTGCCCACATACCTGTAGCGTGCTTTCACCTATGCACCTACCCTGTGCTCCCTGCCCACATATCTGTAGCTTGCTTTCACCTATGCACCTACCCTGTGCTCCCTGCCCAAATACCTGTAGCTTGCTTTTACCTATGCACATACCCTGTACTCCCTTCCCAAATACCTGTAGCTTGCTTTCAACCTCTGCACCTATCCTGTGCTCGCTGTAAGTCTACATGCTCCCTGCTTTCACCTATGCACCTACCCTGTGCTCCCTGGGCACATGCCTGCACACTGCTTTAAAACTCTGCACCTGCCCTGTGCTCCCTGCCTAAATACCCGTAGCTTGCTTTCACCTATGCACCTACCCTGTGCTCCCTGCCCACACACCTGTAGCTTGCTTTCACCTATGGACCTATCCTCTGCTGCCTGTTTACATTCTTGTTAGAAATGGGGGTCTCTAGTTGGCAATGGTATACACCTTTGTCCAAATAGGGACCCTTGCTTCTAGTCAGGGGAAGGGGGATACACTCCTGAATAACCCCTGCTCACCCCCTTGGTAGCTTGGCACGAGCAGACAGGCTTATCTCAGAGGCAGTGTGTAAAGCATTTGTGAACACATACAGTAATACAGTGAAAACACTACAAATGGACACCACACCAGTTTAGAAAAATAAGTAATCTTTACTAGACTTAACACAAGACCAAACGACAGAAATCCACAATACTGTAATAAAAATATGACTTTAAAATGGTAGAAATAGCTTAGTTCAATGTAGATGGTAAAAGCGACACTTTACTCTCAAAGTACCTTAGATGCGTCACGCAAACAAACAAAAAGGGTCGCAGGGAAGTTGATGCGCCGTTCCTTACCCTCAGGGGAGTGGATGCGTCAGTTCCTTACTGCTGCGCAGGGGAGTTGAGGCTCACTTCCTTACTGTGTGAGGAGTTGATGCGTCATTTCTTACTGCGGCCCGGTGACGATGTGACAAGATGGCGCCTCAATGCGATGCGACGATTCGGTGCGATGCGACAAAATGGATGCGAGGCGTGCACGCCCGACGGCTATGCGGCGAACTCGGTAACTTCTGAGCCGCGACAGGCCCTGCGACACGCTTCTCCGGTGATGCGACGGCGACCTCTGCGGCGGCGACACGGTTCTCCGGTGATGCGACACACTTCGTCGGTGATGTGATGGCGAACAGCTGCGGCGGCGACACGCTTCTTCGGCGATGCGACGGCAACTGCTGTGGCGGCGACACGGTTCTCCTCGTTGCGTCGCGCTTTCAGCTCCCAGCGGCACACAGTCTTCTCAAAGGGCCCAAACAACAGTAGGCACCTCTTTGCAGGCAGAATTCCCAGCAAGGGAATTCAGGGAAGCTGGTGGTGAAGTCTTGTATCCCTGAGACTTCAGGCAGGAGGCAAGCACACTTTAAGCCCTTGGAGATTCTTCTTCAAGATTGCAAAAGTACACACAAAGTTCCTTTTCTCCTTTCCTTGGCAATAAAGTAACCACTGCAGGACAACCCCAACAGCACAGCACAGGGGCAGTCTCCTCCTTCAGTTTCCTTGGTTCTTCTCCTTGGCAAAGGGTCGTCTTGATTCCCAGAAGTGATCTAAAGTTCTGGGGTCTGGGTCCCCCTTTTTATACACACAAATCCTTTGTCTCTGAAGGCAGAGAGTGTCTGTACCTAGTCCAAACCAGTTCTGGGTGCATTCTGCCAGTGCACAACTTCTTCCTTTGTCAGTGTGGGCCAGGGTCATCAGACGCACCACAGGAGGTGGAGCCAGCATTGTGGAAGGCAGGCACAGCCCTATTCAGGCCCAGGTGCTACTCCTCCCACCACTCCCAGTGCAGATAGGTCTATTCAGCCTAGTGCTGACTCATCCTGTCTCCTGGAGCCACCCCAGCCCCTATCACTCACAAACCAGACATGGAATACACAAACCTAGCAGAGGCAGGCTGGATGGGTAGGCAAGAAAATACCTACTTTCTAAAAGTGGTATTTTCAAACACAGAATGTTAAAACCAACTTCACTAAAAGATGTATTTTATCATTCTGAGTTCAGGCATACTAAACTCGTTTTTCTACCATGTTCCCTGGGTCAGTTAGAATTATAAGATGTTATAATCAAACTGCCCATTCTGGCCTATGGGAACAGGTAGCCTTGCAATAGTGAAAAACAAAATTGGCTGTAATTCACTATCAGGACATGCCACACACATCAGGGCATGTCCTACCTTTTACATATAATGCACCCTGCCCATGGGGGTACCTTGGGCCTACCTTAGGGGTTACTAACATGTAGAAAAGGGAAGGTTTAGGGACTGGCAAGTGGGTGCACTTGCCAAGTCGACATGGCAGCCCCAGGCTGCACACAGGCTCTGCAATGGCAGGCCTGAGTCCCATTTTACCCGCTGCTTCTGTGGGTGGCACAATCAGTGCTGCAAGCCCACCAGCAGCATTTGATTTACAGGCCCTGGGCAAACATGGTGCGCTGTACTAGGGTCTGACAAGTAAATCAAATAGCCAAACATGGAGTCACTAATCCATTACAAACATTTTAAATAGGGAGAGCATATGCACTTTAGCAATGATCAGCAGTGGTAAAGTGCCCAGAGTCATAAAACCACCAACAACAGGTCAGAAAAAATACAGGAGGAAGGCAAAAAGCTCAGGGATGAACCTGCAAAAAGGGCCAAGTACAACAATTCTAGAACCCTCCGTTTACCCCCTGCATCCATCCTCTGCACCATGTCCGGATATCTGCATCCTGCTTTAAGACTCTGCCAATTTTGCTCATTGGTTGCGTTTTTATACAATGATTGATGTGTTTAATGGTGAGAACCTTTGAAGGGAAGGAATGTCTTCTGCCCTGAGTGCCCAACTGCGACTATCTAATATCCTGGATTTTTATTTTGGCCCCAGCCTCAAGCTAATCTAGTGTGTGTCCTAAGGCCTACCCTGGGCCCGGAGGGGAACACCATGTGTTTAATAGTAGGCTACCGTCTTTGTCATGTGTTTTGCATGTAGAGTGGTGGCGGTATTGTAGTGTGTTTTGTGAATAAGTAGTTGTGACCAGCCCTTTTTAGGTCGAGCTATTGCGATGACCTGTTGTATCTCTCTGTGGGGCTTTGGCAAACTCACCCATTGCCATTGGCTGTTAGCTGCAGCATTCAGAAATGCTGGCTTCTTATTGGTCCATTCCTGACAAAGTCTCCCTGCTTTGTTTGTTTAGTTCTCTTTCTGGCGATTTCACTCTGAGAACATTTTAGTTGGCCATCACACAGTACAGAGTGTCATGGCCTCTCTTCCGTCCTCCCATCTAGTTCTGCATTGCTTTTTTTTGTAATTGCAAATAGCGCGTACTCGACCCAAAGTC
Source organism: Calotriton arnoldi (assembly GCA_963921515.1). NCBI lineage: Eukaryota > Metazoa > Chordata > Amphibia > Caudata > Salamandridae > Calotriton > Calotriton arnoldi. The sequence goes on from CAWUFW010008776.1 coordinate 738,898, forward strand.
AGCAGCTCTGGCGTCTCACATCCGCTTTTAAAAATGCCCCGGTACTTGTCACACGTCAAGTCCGATCCTGACTTATGTTAAATATGTTCGTGATCATCTGTATTTAACCTATCAGTGTTTTTGCTTGGGTTGAGCTTGTTTTGGGCCTTTTTTCCAGAGATCATATTTTTTGGTCATGTTTTTAAGGGAGGTTGTGCTCATATTTTTCATACCAGGCAGAACAGTGAGCTGGGACAGATCAGTTCGTACTACTATAATTATTGAGTGTGAAGTGTGGGATGGGCTGGGGCTGGTCAGTTTACCCCCGTTTGCCCGGCGGTCAGTTCGCCCCAGCTTGCCCGGCTATAATAAGTACGGGCATCTGAGTCCGGGCGGCAGACGGCTTTAAAAGTGAGATGACGCTCCTCGCAGAAGCTTCAGAAGGTATGTGTTGGTGAATGGGGGAGCTGGCTTCATGGATGTAGCGAAGGTTGATGGTGAATTGCCAAGCGCTGCAAACTCATTTGCTCTTTTGCAAGCTATAGTTTGCGCCTGCCCTCCTCTCCATGGATTACTTGACTGCAAGGGAGCTGATGCACCATAGACCACGATCGCTACTTTGGAGACTGCTGTGTTATCATGTTCCTCTGGGATAAGCCCTCCGAAGAGTGTCTCCACTACCAGTGAACATGGAGCTCCAATTTCTCCGGTCTGTTAACATATCTTTAAAGTGTCTTACTGACATTTGCACTAATGCTCCTGTACCGATGAGAGAGTACAACGGCATCATATCTCCGCTAGTAGCCGCAGTGCCTATCGCCCTGCAAGTCCATCCATTTTATACCTGACATTTCCCACATGTCATTTGCACCCGACTTGTACAGTGGGCAGAAGGTCGCTGGGCCAAAGAAAGGCATGTATTGCCACATGCACAAGTGTCTGGAGACCCCTTAATTGCACCACTGATCATAGTGGATTGGTGCTTGCTTTCTGCTCTGCCCAAGTCTTTTCGTCACGATCGTCTGCTTTGTCCATCTTGACACATTCATGCCGAAAGGCTAAGCAAACTGATTCACTTCTGCAACCTGTTATTCCCTCCTGCATACACAACATGGTACCCAAAAAAGGCAGTGCTATGGAAATAGGCAAGAACGCTGGTCTTTGCAACCCAGCCCCCCTTCTTGTTGCACTTTTGACATATGCATGGTCGAGCTGCTGTTCCACAAATGATATCGCGCAGGGAACGGGGCTTTTAGAGTCTCACATTGAAACTTATGTGTACTTCAATTCGTTTTTTTAAACTAAGGGCCAGATGTATGGCCATTGTGATTTGCGACTCGCAAATTGCGAGTCGCAACTTGCGAGTCGCAAATCACAATGTACAACAGTGTCTGAGATACTGTTTGCGATTCCCAATGGGGTCTCAAATTGCATGCCTCATGAATATTAATGAGGCACTCGCAATTTGCGACCCCATTGGGAATGGCTGGCCCTTACAGGTATGGTGGCCTGCTGGGCTCAGCAGACCTCCATGTCTGGGACTGCTTTTAAATAAAGCAGTTTTTTTTAAAAATGCAGCCGGTTTTCCTTAAAGGAAAACCGGATGCATTTAAAAAAAGAATAATGAAACGTTTTTGTTTTATTTTTTAAGGGCAGGTAGTGGTCCCTGGGACCACTGCCTGCCCCTAAAAATATTTTCCCCTGCATTCACAAAGGGGAAGGGATCCCCTGGGCATCCCTTCCCTTTTGCGAGTACTTTACCACCATTCTGGGAAGCAAATGAATTGTGACCCGCTAAATAGGGTTAGTACATGGCCCGTTTGCGCATGCAAAATAGGGTCGTACATCTGGTCCTCAGAGCTCCGGAAAACAATACTCTCCTTAAAGATACGTGCAGGGCACAAGTCGTAATGAAAATAGGGTTGGGACTAATATTATATGTAAATCACAATGAGAGCACACGTAGTGACATCACAAGAAGTGAAATTAAAGGGTCAAGGGCCTATTTTACAAAAACTACACATAATGACAAAAGAATGTGGAAAGAACATTTATGGTTTTACTTTTATACATTACTTTTGTTTTTTCGCTATATCAGTTTGTAATAAAGCACCAGAATGGCTTAATGTTAAAATATTTTGAACAGACATTTGGAACTTGAAAATAACATGTTAAAACTGCTTTTAGTGAATAATTCAAATGTGCTGTTAATTTGTTTTTGTTTCCTTCTGGTGGTCTTCATCCAGCTTCGCATTTGCAATTTATTAAGCTATAGAAGGCCTAATTTTGTCAAGTTCTCAGTTCCTCAGATGAGAGATTAAAATATAATATCTCCTGGGACATTTCCACCAACAAAGGGGATGCTACCAGTGGGATATGGTTTACAAACATTCTGAGGTCAGTGTTTTTCAAGAGATCTTGGTTACCCTTCTCTAAACTTAGTACACCAATTCCAAAATCAGCTGCTTTACCTGTTATATTACTCCACTGCAAACAAAAAAACCATTATTATTTACAATGCCAATAGCTCTAACTTTAACAATGCGAGACCGATTGCATTGCAAATGCTTGTTTTTTCTCTGTTGCAGGATCGGAAGCCTGCCAGCACGCGTGTGTAAAGTCCTACTGCCAGATGCTAATCCAGGTGCTAGCAAAAACATCTGAGTATGCTTGCGAGTATGTGTGTGTGAGGCCTGTATGGGTCATGTATGTGTGAACCAGAGTAATGGAGGTCTGTGGGTTCCATTTTTGACTCTCCTTTTCTACTCTGCTCATGTGCACAAGATGGAGGTGAGGTTGTTTTTCCAGAAAGTGGAAGTTTATCGCTTACATTCCTGAAGCTGGATGGAGGAGACCGAGACACTAGAGAGGGGAAAAACGATACCCGATCACTTTCGACATTCAAATTCATCATTTTCTGAAAGGAGCTGCTGATTAGTCTTCCTGAGCACTGTCACTTGGTAGAAAGCGGGGGTGAAGGGTGGGGCGGCTGACTCTGTTGTCCAAAGTGTGATGGGTCCTTTAGGAGAAGCCAGGCTTGTGTCTCTCTTCCTGGTCACTGTTAAGTATGCCTCTTGAGAGCCAATCGCAGAAGCATACATGTCTTTGCCTTTCTTGTGCGTGCTGTGAAAGGACCCTGCTGTCAAAGGACACATGAAATCAAAACCAACCCAAACAGATTCTGAGAGTGTAAACAGAGAATACACATCCCCAGTCTACTGTGCCTGTATAACAGTAGAGATGTTCACCCACTTGTTCCAGATCCAAGTTCTCTGAGGGATGCTCCTCAGAGTACCCAGAGGACTGCTGTGCAAACAGAGTTGGTGCTGTGGACACCAGCATCCCTGAGGTGATAGGATGTCATCTGGAGTCTGACCTGGAAAGAAGAGCTGTCTCCCCTTCTTCAAACGCCTAGAAGCTGACCTGCCTGAGAAGAAGGCACTTCTTATCAAAAGGTGACCCTGCGTGAGAAGAAGGGGTGAGGAGTGAGCCGACCATGCAAGAGGAGCTGACTGTTGGGGTGAACAGAAACAGCTGACCCTGGAGCTGAGGGTCCATCTGCCTGAGACTCATCCGAGACTGACCGGCGTAAGAAGAAGGGGTGAGGGGTGAGCCGACCATGCAAGAGGAGCTGACTGTCGGGGTGAACAGAAGCAGATGACCCTGCAGCTGAGGGTCCATCTGCTGAGACTCACCGGAGACTGACCAGCAGGTTCCTGACCAGAGTGATGTCTGTCTCTTCAAAGCGACTAACAAGTGTCACAGTCCTGAAGTGTGCCTGAGTCGACTGTAATGCTGAGACCCTGAATGTGACTAGCCCAAGGCACTGACCTCAAGTGTGCCGGAGCAGACTGTGCCGCTGTGACCAGAACGGCTGTACCTCAATGCGGACCAAGCCTCGTGAAGCTGGAAGTGTGACCAGAGTGGTCTGCAGTGCGGCATCGACTGACGGGATCTGCATGGCCCAAACCGTTGACCCAACATTGTGTGTGTTTTGGAGCTCCACCGCTTCTGCTTGAGAACAGCCTGTGGTGGTCATGTGACCTCTGACCCTGCTGACTCACCCAGCGCCTGGAAGAGGGACTGTGAAGCACCAGAAACCACCAGTGACACCAAAGCATGCCACCAGCCAGCCTCCAGGAGCAGTCCCCATTTCTGCTGCAGCCTGAGAACAGAGTCAAAATATAATGAAACGATGATTTTATATCTCGCTGTGATACCTGGGTGTGTTCTCCAACCTAAAAAACCCACTAATCAGCATCTCATTGCAGTCCCCTCGGGCACTTGGCCTTTGTTGCTCAATATGAGTTTTTAAACAAATTTCTTTACACAGTGTACCAATTGTTGAAATATATTCCTTTAATGTATTTCCATTCAAAGTAATAAACTGATCACACTGGATTTCTTCTCCTAAACACTGTCCTCAGGGGCGTTGCTTGGTCAGTATGATTGGGTGAGCTTCAGATTTTCCTACAATCACGCTGGTACATAGTGTTAAAATACCTTATACAACAGGCATGGTGCACAAGAGAGGCTTAAGGTGCAGTGGAAGAGTAGAGGAATGCGGATTGGCATGGGTACTAAGTGAGAGAAAACACATTATTTTGTGAAATAACCAACATTTTTGAAGTCTTTCCAAACAGAGAGAGGGAGCGAGTGTGTATCCGTTTTTGTCTGTGTGTGTGTGTGTAACCATTCCTGTTGGAGTCAGACAGACACCTCAATCATACCTGACTGAAAGTGCTTGTACCCAGCTATTTATCACAAAATACTTTTATTAGCGAGGTGGAACACCCCAAACACCCCCTGAAGCTACGCCCCGTCTGTCCTCTGCAGTGCTTGGATCACTCCTATCCTCTCTAAGCAGCAGAGACTGAGGACTTCCGGTGAAGTCCCCTCACTTATGGGAAGCTGGCTGTCAGGCCCTGGTCACACAGCAGTACTTCAAGTATTCTAAAGAACATTCCCTTCCTTTGTCCTGAAGAACTTGGAACTGGAACAAAGAGGGGCCTTTGGATCATACTTTTTATACACCTTTTAGACAGAGGATGTGAATCCACCATAGCAGGCTTCTGAAACAGGTTTGGGTTGGTTTTCTCTCGAATGTCACTGTCCGGCACCTCCTCAGGCACAATCTTTGTGCAAAGTGATGGCTCTCACAGAAGGTTACACTGGTGTTTTCGTCAATAAGCAGTATGCAGAACATGGGCACAAAGAAGTGTGAGTTCTCTGCACTAGGCCGTCATCAGCCTTCCTGAAGCAGCAGTCAGAGACAGACGAAAAAGCAGGCTATGCCAGAAATGTCCCCACCTTGAAGAACAGAAACTGTAGCCCCACACCTCACCATTACCATCTATTAAATGGCAGTGCTCAGACACAACTTATCACTTTGCTAGCAAGGCCCTCATGGAATTTCAAACAGAAGTCCTATCTCCATCCTCATCGTTTCAGTGTCTGGTTTTCCACCCTCTGGCCACAGGAATGCAGGAAATGCACTTCCACTATCTGGGGGAAGCAGTCCTCATCCTGCATCTTGTGCCAGGCTACTCAGAAGCATGCAAAATGGACCCCACTGGCACCAGTACTTAGACTCACAACACAGAGTCCTACCACCATCCATGTGCCTGGAAGCGTTGCAAATGGGTGCAACTGGTTAATCTACAAATGTAAAGGCTGCTTGGAAGCCAGAATAGGCGCTAATTGATGGAGTCCCTTGAAGCTTCCTGATGGCAAAGATATATCTTTATTTCGAGAGGTACTGTAAGGGTCATCCAAGCTGTTCATGCATGATCTTTTTGGCCAGGTTGCTACCAGCTTGTCCTGAAGAAGAGCCCATTTAAATGCCATTTAGGAGTTCAAAATGTGGCTCATCATCAGGAGACAAAGGCTTGCTCTTAGCCATATAGACAATCCTAAATAAGCAGATGGGTGGTACCAATTCACCAGCACAAAGACGATGTGACAAGGACCTGGAATTAAACTGATACTCTCCACACAGTGTGGAACTCCTTCTGTGCAACGGGCACGGAAGTGTTGCTTAAACTAATGCCTTATTGGCACTACACCCCTGTGAGGGTGGCAAAATGGAGGCCCGGCAGTAAAGAGGACTGCTGACGCGACTGTGGCTACACAGGTACCCTGACACACCTTCTCTGGCACTGCCCCAAATGTAAAAGATACTCGGGCGAGGTCTTGAGGAATGTTAATGAGATTTTTGATACAGAGGTCCTGGCTCTTCCTAGCATCACCCTGCTGGGACTCCCAAATGTACTGACCTACCCACTCCACTCTCAGAAAGGCAAGGCTATCACTATGGCACTGTGTGCAGTCAAGCAAGTCATCACATCCAAGTGGTGGGATAGACACCTCGCCCACACATGTGGAGTGGCTGCGTCGACTTTAGGACACTATCGGTATGGAAAAACTTACAGTGTCAATTGATAATAAACTGTTGTACTTCGATAAAATGTGGGGCCCAAGACTCCGATTTCCCTTACCAGACTTTTGCAAACTCTCTTGCCCAAAATACCTCCAAGTCCTTAGGCTCACACAGCCGAAACCCGATGCCGGCTAACAGGATGGAGAAGGACAAGCCTGAACTTGGCACACTGTATCACCCATGTAAGAGACCTCGTCTACCACTCTGCTATGTTGTCTAAACAGCGGAGACTACCCCCCTCTCTGAGTTCCTAACCCCCTCTTGTTACACTCAAGCCTCTTTTCTTGGTTGTGGATATTGTCCCCAATCCTTTTCCCCCACTTCCCACCCGCCTTTACCCTTATCTATGTTCCTCACCGGCCTACGGATGGAGGTGAGTGTATGTGGTACTGTTTAAAATGAATAAAAACATTTAAACCATAAATGCCTTTTAGGGGTCAAAATATCAACTATTGAGTCTTAACCATGTTGCACTGGAATGCAGACGCTAAAACATCCTGAAAAAGTATTTTTGTGTGGATTCCATTCTGTATTTAATGTCCTGATGGCTAAGACAAATATTTGTGCGGGGGTGCCCGGGACGGCCAAGATGGCGGGCAGGTTTTCCTGAGCACCTGAACTGTAATTCCTGGCTCCACCTTTTGAGGGTGCTGGCGTGCACTGATGGATGCAAAAAAGAACAATTGATGGACAGAATGCAGAACAATGTCATACATTCACCCCAAAACAGAGGGCCTAAATCCATCGTTTCTTTGCTCCCCATGCCATTCCAATTTGAACCCAGCCATGTGCAAACCAGTCTTGACCCTGCTCCCTATGGGAACAGTCCAGCCCGAACTGTCAGGCCAGGTCCTCCCTGCACTGGAAACAAGCATCCTGGGACTGGTTTCGGGGTAACACGCTTAATCAGCCAGACTAGTTTGACTCCAGTGGCATGGAGAGCACAGGACCCACGTCTGGGCATACCCGTCCCACTCTGGGTGACAAATGTAAAAAGAACAATTGATGGACAGAATGCAGAACAATGTCATACATTTGCCCCAGTACAGAGATCTGGGCCTAAATCCATTGCTCCCCATGCCATTCCAGTTTGAACCCAGGCATACGGAGCGGTAAAACAGGCCTGCTTGCCTTGGACACCAGCAGGAGCGCCTGACAAACCCTTTTAGGCTGCCCAAACCGCCCCCGAGGCCTGACGCGAAGGAACGGTTGGAGGAGCAGGCCGGAGGGTGGAAGAGGGCTGAGGAGGGGTCCTTGCTATGGCTCTCGCAGGGGAGGGACCCTGATCCGGGCATCACCTCACCTGCACATGCCTTCCAAGGCTCTGCGGGATCCGGGCTGCAGCAGTGAAGATCTGGTGTAGAGCGGAGTTCCAGCCGCGCTCGATTCCCGTGGCCAGGGCAGAGCTGACATCCACACAGCCTGGGAGGCTTGCAGAATCCCCACGGTGAGCTGCACGGGTCAGGCTGACGGAGTGGGCTGGGACAGATTATTTTGAAGCAGAGGGACTGTGCCTTGGCCTCTGGGATTGAACGCCCGGAGGGGGATTGATTGGAGAAACCTGGCCTACTCTTTTCAGCCAGCGCTTGCAGGCTTGGGCCCTTTCTCTGTATTGCATGGGCCTGATCGCACAGATTGTGGACATTGGGCTGGTGCCCTCCAGTGTAGCGTTTGCATCCTGGGGCGTCCTGAGGAGGGTCTCCCCCATTTTGGCGCCAGCCCGCACTACAGAATTTGTCACTGTGCCACCCGGGGAATCGACACTCCTTAAGTGGTCGCAGTGGGGAAAGAAAGTAGGGGAACTGTGGGCGGAGAATCAGGGGGCGGGAATAACCCAAGGATTGTATAAGTGGGTGGAGTCAGAGGTGTGGCTAGAAATAGCAAAACATACCAATTTTTTGTACGTTTGTCATTTCACTGACCAGTTACAGCTTATAATGTTATTTAATTCAAACAATGGATAAACATGTTTATTTGAGGTTTAATATATAAGTTGGTTACATTAAAATACATTTACAATGTGGGACATGTTTCCAATCACAGAATGTCCCAAATACGCTTATAAGTGGAATCATAAGCCATTTGTCTCCGAGCCATGCAGTTTCTTTCATCAGCTTTTCTCCTCCCTTTTTCTAACCATTTCTGAGCATAAAATGACAGTAAAAGGCAAAATTATATTTTTATTCGGGAACTGAACAAAAAGCAGTAACCCACTGAGCTATGCACATAAAATATTGCTCTTTGATATGTATGGTACGCGTTCTTTGCAGCAGGCGTATTAACCCTCTGTGCTACATTAGATGAGTCAAAACAGCCATTAGACAAAACTTCTCTCCCATCTCTCTCCAGCAGGTACATTGATCACCAGAGTTATCTTGCCACTTTTATTGTTGCCCGAAACCTGCTGAATATACAAAGAACTTTGCAGTGTTTTTAAAACTCCTGCACTGCTACAAAACTGGCCTCCACAAACTAAACCGGCCCCCTACCCTTCCAGTTGCCCTGGGAAACGCCTGATGCCTGGGACGACCAGTCCGGCCTAGTTACTGTAAAGCCTTTTTCAATGCAATACTGCACATATGTATGCTTATTTGAAATAAACATCACGGATCACTGTTAGTGTAAGACACAGATTCTTCCTGAATATCCTTTGAATTGGGTTCCTGCCCGAATGATACACATGAGCAGTTTGGTACACAAAAGAAGGCCTCTGGGTAGACCTCGGAGGTAAGCAGTTTAATGTTATTCCTAAGGACCCTCACACAGGGCCACTTACCTTTTTGACCTTTTTGACCTTTCTGTACAATTCCTGCCTGTGCTTTACTATGCGTAATCTTTTTGGCAGATGTTTGCGCCTTTAACATAAACTTTCTAACAAGCAATATAATAATGTGTTTTTTAACTTCTAGACAATTTTGGAAATTGTTTAGGGCGATACCATACAGAATAGAAGTAAAGGCAGAATGCAATCATCTGTTCTGCAGTCCTGTGACTTTGAGTTGAAGAGAAGCTGTATTGTGCAGAGATGGGTTTAGGTCCAGGCCGGGGTAACTCCCAGCCGAAACCTTGCTGAGGCAGAGGTTCCTGTGTTGTGCCAGAGGCTAAGCTTTCCTCTCGCTGGTTCAGAGACACGGTTGCCATAAGTGGATTGGAAGCTGCGTGACACAGCCGGTGCTTTGTCAAGGCAGAGGATCACCCAGCTCTTCAGGGTAGGAGCCGTGTGTCCTGCCTCTTCATGGCCTTTCTACTAGTCCCAGATTCAGCGGCACTGTCTAATCCCACGTCTCTTGTGTTATACACTGTGTTTCCAGTTTAGGGTGCACAGGTACTCGGTTCAGTGTAGTCAGTTTGTTAAAATAAACTAGTTGGTGTGCCCTCCCTGCACCACAGCATCCTCTACACAGAGGATTTTACACTCCTTGTTCTGCAATCCACTGCTAATTAAGGTCCGATATAGCATTGTCAACAATCTGCTCTGCTCTGTTGTCACTCGGCTGAGACGACACCGGGAGTAAACTTCGCTTTCAATCCTGCCGCAAGTTGCACAAATGGAGATATATTTACTATTGAGGCCCTTACCGAGGATTTGTAACTAACGCCCCATTCTGAGAGACGCACCTCATGACCTGATCGGAATCTTGATTGGTCCTGGTTTCCCTAGCTCTGCTGTTCGGCATTCTCTATGAAGAACCAGCTCCCGAGGCAGATCTAGATGCAAGCACTTACGACTTTTTTTACTCTCGGAGAGGAACACTCCCTCATGGTCCTTTTGATGGTGAGTTGACTCTCACGCCACACTCGAAGGAATTTCCATTCTCCTTCACATTTACTAAGGCACCTACCCGTTTTTATAGATGCCCTGACAAGACTCCCCACTCTCACTCCATCCAGGCTTGGAGGAGTTTGTTTCCTTACGACTTGGCTGTCTAAACCCCCCTTTTCATCCTGAAGAAGGCCCACCGGGATGTCCCCATGAAACAGACATTTTGGGTCGAAACGTTGACGTGCCATCTCTCATGTCCGATAACAGTGTAACCATAAATAATTGAAGGCTCAGGTTACCACTGTATTTATTTACTTGGACAGAGATCTAGATTTACTGGCCATCAATCTGTGTTATCTATGTATTAGTGTTTTCATTTCTTGTTTCCATTGTCTCACCATATTCACTTCATGTCACAACAGTCACTATTCAACCACTTTTTTTCGTGTATTGTATGACAGCCCACTCTTTATGAATATGATTTGACAAATATATATATATATATTATCTACTGGCGGTCGCCAGTAGATAGTTATAGTTAGGACCTATTTTCCATAGGAAATCCGCGACATTCTATTTGAAATAACTCTCTTGCCGGTTGACGAATCTTTCAAACTTTATGGCCCGCTCCGGTCCGCTCCTACCCTGAAAGTCTCGGGGTGATTCGTCAAACGGGGGCCGAGAAAAAAGGGGGTTCCAAAACGTGTTTTCCCCATTCATTTTCCCATAGGAAACTTTAGACACGTCTACAGCCCGAACTGCTGAACGGAATTACACCAAATTTGGCAAAGAGGTAGTTCTTGGTTCAGAAAGAACCCTTTTTGTTAAATGGTGTAAATCCGTTCAGTAGTTCCTGAGAAAATCAAAATGAAAATCACATATATATCTATGGCCGCGTCGGATTCGCGGACCCTCCCGATCACGAGCTGCATGCTAATTGGCTGTCAACACTCCAAATCAGGAAGTGTTGGCAGCCATTTTGTCCCTCGGTAGTAGAACCGAGGGACAGAAACAAGTGCGCAAAAAGGGGGCAGGGTAGAAACACCCTGACCCCCTAGGTCTGCTCAGGGGGTCCCACAAGGACCCCCTGTTCAGAAAAAAGCATTTTTTTTTTTTTAAATCGGCAGGATGCGCTCAGGGTGCGCGGATCCTGCCGAAAAAAAATTGCCCCCGGGTGGCCCAAGTCCCGGGGGCACGCGGGGGGGTGGGTTTATTGTTTATATGGGGGCCTCTAAGGTTCCCAAGCCCCGGGGACCGCCACCCCGGGGCTTAATAAAAATGGTGCGGGAGGGCTCTCCTGCCCTCCCGCAGCCCCGGGGACCGCCACCCCCCGGGGCTTCTTTTTTATATTTTAAATAACGTGTGGGGGGGCTGAAGCCCCCCCCCCACATGCCCTGGGGACCACCACCTCCCCGGGGCACATAGAAAATAAATGTGGGGCCCGGGGACCACCACCTCCCCGGGGCTGTGCAATTCAAGGGAGGGGGGCCGTGCGGCCCCCTCCTGGAGCCCTTGATGGCCCTGGGGACCGCCACCCCCCAGGGCCGGCTCCTGCAGTGTCCTGGGGTGCCTACCCCTGGGACACTGCTGTTTGCAATGACAGGACGGGAACCTCATGGCTCCCGTCCTGTCATTGCAAACTTGCTTTGGATATTGGAAGAGAGAGCAGGAAACCTGCTCTCTCTTCCAATATCCAAAGCACATTGCTTTTCCACATGGGGAGCTGCATCTTAGCAGCTCCCCATGTGAAAAGCAATGCCGGCTCCAAAGGGACGTGGGAGCTGGCGGGACTGTGGGGGATTGGGGACCCCCACAGTCCCCAACGGAGAGGGCCAGCCCCGGGGATGGGGTCCCCGGGGCAAGTAGGGCCTGGGAGGGGGCCACGTGGCCCCCTCCCCAAAAATTAAAAATTAAAAAAATTAAAAACAAAAACGGAAAGGCCGGCCCCGGGGGATGGGGTCCCCGGGGCCTTAAATGGCCTGAGGAGGGGGGCCACGCAGCCCCCCTCCAAATATTTAAAATTTTTAAAAAAGATGGCATGCCCCGGGGAATGGGGTCCCCGGGGCCAATATAGGCTCAGGGAAAGGGAGCCACGCGGCCCCCTTCCCGTTTTATTTTAATAAAAAAATGAAAATCCTCATGCCCCGGGGGATGGGGTCCCTGGGGCCAAAAGAGGTCAAGGAAGGGGGCCACGCAGCCCCTCCCATACCAAAAAAAATAAAAATAAAATAAAAAGACCGGCATCATGCTGGAGGCCCCGCCCCCACCCTGCAGCAGTCTGCAAACGCGTCCCCTGGCGCGTTTGCAGATGGGGAACGACCCCTTGAATACTGGGGGTCTCTGGGGCCAACTAGCCCACCAGGAACCTCCAGTATGCGCCAGGGGCTGCTGTTGCAGAGAGGTGTACAGAGGCCACGCCCCTTTTACACCTCTCTGCAACGCAGCTCTGTGGCGCTTTTGGAAGTACATGGTGGGCTAGTTGGACTCCAGGGACCCTCAGGATTCAAGGGGACTTAATCCCCCAACTTAAAACGCGCCACGGGGTGCGTTTGCACAGTGGTGAAGGGAGGGGCGGGGCTTCAGGTGACATGTGTGCAAACAGGCCCCGTGGCGTGTTTTAAGATGGGGAATTAAATCCCCTTCAATTCCGAGGGTCCCTGGGGGCCAACTAGCCCAACAGGTACGTCCAGAAAGCGCCACAGAGCTGTGTTGCAGAGAGGTGTAAAAAGGGGTGTGGCCTCTGTACACGTGTCTGCAACGCAGCCCCCTGGCCATACTGGAGGTTCCTGGTGGGCTAGTTGGCCCCCAGGGACCCTCATGATTCAAGGGGACTTAATCCCCCAACTTAAAACGCGCCACGGGCGCGTTTGCACAGATGTCACCTCAGGCCCCGCCCCCTCCCTTCACCATTGTGCAAATATTCCTCTAAAATCAGCCGAAATACGAATTCCGATTTACTCACCTGTTATCAGGAGAGACCTCAGTGCTGCATCTTTCAGCCCAGTACTGGTCCTGAAAAGTAATTCTAACCGTACTTACCAGTAACTTGAATTTCCTTCCATAGGCTAACATTGACTGGTTTCACTTGGAAATTCTTCTAAGTGTGCAGCTTTGGAACTTTATAATATTCCTCTAAAATCAGCCGAACTACGAATTCCGATTTACTCACCTGTTATCAGGAGAGAACCCAGTGCTGCATCTTTTAGCCCAGCACTGACCCTGAAAAGTAATTCTAACCGTACTTACCAGGAACTTGAATTTCCTTCCATAGGCTAACATTGACTGGTTTCACTTGGAAATTCTTCTGTGTGGAGTCTTGGAACTTTATAATATTCCTCTAAAATCAGCCGAACTACGAATTCCGATTTACTCACCTGTTATCAGGAGAGAACCCAGTGCTGCATCTTTTAGCCCAGTACTGATCCTGAAAAGTAATTTTAACCGTACTTACCAGGAACTTGAATTTCCTTCCATAGGCTAACATTGACTGGTTTCACTTGGAAATTCTTGTAAGTGTGGAGTTTTGGAACTTTATAATATTCCTCTAAAATCAGCCGAACTACGAATTCCGATTTACTCACCTGTTATCAGGAGAGAACCCAGTGCTGCATCTTTAGCCCAGCACTGACCCTGAAAAGCAATTCTAACCGTACTTACCAGTAACTTGAATTTCCTTCCATAGGCTAACATTGACTGGTTTCACTTGGAAATTCTTCTAAGTGTGGAGTTTTGGAACTTTATAATATTCCTCTAAAATCAGCCGAACTACGAATTCCGATTTACTCACCTGTTATCAGGAGAGAACCCAGTGCTGCATCTTTTAGCCCAGCACTGACCCTGAAAAGTAATTCTGACCGTACTTACCAGTAACTTGTATTTCCTTCCATAGGAATCCATTGTCTGGTTTTCAGCAGAAAAGTTTGTGTCGATTTTCACAAACTACAAATATTCCTTAAAAATCGCCTGTATGACTTAAACGCATCCTTTCAACTGTTTACAGGAGATGCACCAGTGCTGGATCCAGGATCCACCACTGAGTAAGAAAAAGTAACGATAACACTACTTACCTGCTAAGTGAATTTCCTGCCATAGGATAACATTGGTGATTCTATGTGAAAAAGTTTCTAAGTGTCAACTTTTAAAATACAATAATATTCCTTAAAAATCAGTACTGTAACCAAAACGCTTTTACTCAACTGTTTACAGGAGATGTCCCAGGACTGAATCTAGGATCCAGTCCTGTGGTTAGAAAAGTAATCCATAAAATAACTAATTGCATTTAACTAGAAATTCACATTGAGCTCAATGTTGCATTGTGTTTGAAATTGTGTTGCCCATTGCAACAACTGTAACTACTGTACTTAAAACTCTATTGCCTATTTGCAAACTATTTAAACTAAAGTAATTCATTCTGAGAAAGTATTCACTGAAAAAACCATAGGTTTTAGGGGCGTTATAGTTAGAAATTAGCATTAAAAAACCTTTGAAATTCACTGAAAAAACCACAGGTCTCAGGCACGTTATAGTTAGAAATTAGCATTTAAAAAACCTTTGAAATTCACTGAAAAAACCATAGGTTTTAGGGACAGTTATAGTTAGTTGGACATTTCACTCGTACAAAACCATAGAAATTCCCCCGTTATAGTTAGTTCAGCTAACTATAACTCGCGCCCCGCAATGCACTGCTGATGACGTCACATATTACATCACTCATGACATGGTCAGTGACATCACTGATGACATCACTGATGACATCTCAAATGACATCACTGATGACATCATTGATGACATCATCCATGTGATAATTTCATGCATCTTCTCACACCCTAATATAACTTTTGATACACCCACTCTAAATTACAGACTGCCATTCTCAAAACCATACACACTCCAATACCAATAACTACATACCCACTCACTGATTCTTAGGTCTACACACACATCCACTCACTCACCCGTACAGTCACTCATACTTACAGTCACTCAGTACAGGACTATCATATGCACTCATACACCTATATAAACACTCACACACCGCCACTCATCCATAGAGGTACTCACACACCTAGTCAGTCATGCAAAAATTAATCATACACCCATTTACTCACCTATACAGTTATACACACACCAGCTCACTTACTCATACAAATACTAGCACATTCTTACGCTCTTATACAATAACTGATACAAGCACACAGACATCCATACAGCCACTCTCACATTCACACACTCTCACTTATAGCCTTTTAAATACTCTAACACACATATATACTGCCTTTTACATATGTAGTTACTCGCACATGTACCACTGAGATATACATTCACTCACTAACACAACCATACACACACTCACCCACCCAAGCAGTCCATCACAGATGCACTCTTCAAATCATGCACCCAGTGAATCACCCACTCACACATCTATGTACAGAGTCACGCACACCCCACCCACACAAACACTCAGGCAGCCATACAGATACTCAGAGAACCAATCAATAACCCATATAGACACTCATGTAGCTATTCGCAAATCCATGCATCCACTTACACACCAAAAGACAGACGGATAAAGACATTCACACAGTTTAGTCACAAACCCATGCATTCAGTAAGATACGTTTAATCACTCACTTGTAGAGTCAGTCACGCACCTACTCAATCATCCATTCAGACACTTATACACCCACTCATTCTTCTATACGCCTTTGCCTATATATATTAAACATATTTAAACTTTACAGAAACACACAGTCACTGGATGATGTCATCAGTGATGTCATTTGAGATGTCATCAGTGATGTCATCAGTGATGTCACTGACCATGTCATGAGTGATGTAATATGTGACGTCATCAGCAGTGCATTACGAGGCGCGAGTTATAGTTAGCTGAACTAACTATAACGGGGGAATTTCTATGGTTTTGTACGAGTGAAATGTCCAACTAACTATAACTGTCCCTAAAACCTATGGTTTTTTCAGTGAATTTCAAAGGTTTTTTAAATGCTAATTTCTAACTATAACGTGCCTGAGACCTGTGGTTTTTTCAGTGAATATATATATATATATATATATATATATATATATATATATATATCTACTGGCGGTCGCCAGTAGATAGTTATAGTTACAACCTATTATCCATAGGAAATCCGCGACATTCTATTTGCAATAACGTTGGCGCCGGTTGACGAATCTTTGCGAAAGCTTCCAACTTGTTGGGGCGCTCCGGTCCGCTCCTACCCTGAAAGTCTCGGGGTGATACGTCAAGCGGGGGCCGAGAAAAAAGGGGGTCCCAAAACGCGTTTTCCCCATTCATTTTTCCATAGGAACCTTTAGTCGCAGCTACAGCTCGAACTGCTGAACGGAATTACCCCAAATTTGGCAAAGAGGTAGCCCTTGGTTCAGACTGGTGCCTTTTGCTAAAATGGTGTAAATCCGTTCAGTAGTTCCTGAGAAATTCACAATTAAAATCACATATATATCTATGGGCGCGTCGGATCCGCGTACCCTCCCGATCACGAGCTGCATGCTAATTGGCTGTCAACACTCCAAATCAAGAAGTGTTGGCAGCCATTTTGTCCCTCGGTAGAACCGAGGGACAGAAACAAGTGCGCAAAGCGCAAAAAGGGGGCAGGGTAGAAACACCCTGACCCCCTAGGTTTGCTCAGGGGGTCCCACAAGGACCCCCTGGGCAAAAAAACAACAACATTTTTTTAACATTTTTTTAAAAAATCGGCAAGATGCGTTCAGGGTGCGCGTATCCTGCCGAAAAAATAAATAAATCGAAGCGCGGTCTCCCGCGCTTCGATTGTATTTTGCCCCCGGGTGGCCCAAGTCCCGGGGGCATGGTGGGGGTTTAATTTTATGTGTGGGGGACCACCCCCGGTGCTTTTTAAAAATGGTGCGGGAGGGCTCTGAGCCCTCCCGCAGCCCCGGGGACCACCACCTCCCGGGGCTTTTTTTTATTAATTTAACAACCTGTGTGGGGGCTCCAGCCCCCACACACCCCGGGGACCGCCACCTCCCCGGGCACTAACAAATTAAAATGGGGGTCCGTTTTGGACCTCCGAAGCCCCGGGGACCACCACCTCCCCGGGCTGTGCTCATGTAGGGAGGGGGCCGCGCGGCCCCCTCCTGGAGCCCTTGATGGCCCTGGGGACCACCACCCCCAGGGCCGGCTCCTGCAGTGTCCCGGGGTGCCTACCCCGGGACACTGTAGTTTGCTATGGCAGGACGGGAGCCTCGCGGCTCCCGTCCTGCCATAGCAAACTTGCTTTGGATATTGGAAGAGAGAGCAGGAAACCTGCTCTCTCTTCCAATATCCAAAGCACATTGCTTTTCCACATGGGGAGCAGCATGTCAGCTGCTCCCCATGTGGAACAGCAATGCCGGCTCCCAAGGGACGTGGGGAGCCGGCGGGACTGTGGGGGATTGGGGACCCCCCACAGTCCCCAACGGAGAGGGCCAGCCCCGGGGATGGGGTCCCCGGGGCAAGTAGGGCTCGGGAGGGGGCCACGCGGCCCCCTCCCCAAAAAAAAAAAAAAAAAAATGGAAAGGCCGGCCCCGGGGATGGGGTCCCCGGGGCCTTAAATGGACAGAGGAGGGGGCCACGCAGCCCCCCTCCAAAGAATAAAAATAAAAGGCCATGCCCCGGGGGATGGGGTCCCCGGGGCCAATACAGGCCCAGGGAAGGGGGCCACGCGGCCCCCTTCCCGTTTTTTTTTAATTAAAAATTAAAAAAAGGGGTAAGGCCCTGGGGGAGGGGGCCCCCAGGGCATAAAAACAGGAAAAAGGAAGGGGGGCCACACAGCCCCCCTTCAGGGGACAAACTTTTTTTTTTTTTTTTTTTAAACGATCGGGCCTGCAGGCCCCGCCCCCTTCCTTCACCACTCTGCAAACGCGCCCCCTGGTGCGTTTGCAGAGGGGGAACGAATTCCCCTTGAATACTGGGGGTCCCTGGGGGCCAACTAGCCCACCAGAAACCTCCAATATGCGCCAGGGGGCTGTGTTGCAGAGACGTGTAGAGAGGCCACACCCCTTTTTACACCTCTCTGCAACGCAGCTCTGTGGCGCTTTTTGGAGGTATATGGTGGGCTAGTTGGACTCCGGGGACCCTCAGGATTCAAGGGGACTTAATCCCCAACTTAAAACGCGCCACGGGGCGCGTTTGCACAGTGGTGAAGGGAGGGGCGGGGCTTCAGGTGACATGTGTGCAAACAGGCCCCGTGGCGCGTTTTAAGATGGGGAATTAAATCCCCTTCAATCCTGAGGGTCCCTGGGGGCCAACTAGCCCAACAGGTACATCCAGAAAGCGCCACAGAGCTGCGTTGCAGAGAGGTGTAAAAGGGGGTGTGGCCTCTCTACACGTCTCTGCAACGCAGCCCCTGGCGCATATTGGAGGTTCCTGGTGGGCTAGTTGGCCCCTAGGGACCCTCAGGATTCAAGGGGACTTAATCCCCCAACTTAAAACGCACCACGGGGCGCGTTTGCACAGATGTCACCTCAGGCCCCGCCCCTCCCTTCACCATTGTGCAAATATTCCTCTAAAATCAGCCGAAATACGAATTCCGATTTACTCACCTGTTATAAGGAGAGACCTCAGTGCTGTATCTTTCAGCCCAGTACTGGTCCTGAAAAGTAATTTTAACCGTACTTACCAGTAACTTGAATTTCCTTCCATAGGCTAACATTGACTGGTTTCACTTGGAAATTCTTCTAAGTGTGGAGTTTTGGAACTTTAAAATATTCCTCTAAAATCAGCCGAAATACGAATTCCGATTTACTCACCTGTTATCAGGAGAGACCTCAGTGCTGCATCTTTCAGCCCAGTACTGATCCTGAAAAGTAATTTTAACCGTACTTACCGGTAACTTGAATTTCCTTCATAGGCTAACATTGACTGGTTTCACTTGGAAATTCTTCTAAGTGTGGAGTTTTGGAACTTTAAAATATTCCTCTAAAATCAGCCGAAATACGAATTCTGATTTACTCACCTGTTATCAGGAGAGACCTCAGTGCTGCATCTTTCAGCCCAGTACTGATCCTCAAAAGTAATTTTAACCGTACTTACCAGTAACTTGAATTTCCTTCCATAGGATATCATTGCCTGCTTTTTGCTGAAAAAGTTTCTAAGTGTTGATTTTTGAAACATACAAATATTCCTCTAAAATCAGCCGAAATACGAATTCCGATTTACTCACCTGTTATCAGGAGAGACCTCAGTGCTGCATCTTTCAGCCCAGTACTGATCCTCAAAAGTAATTTTAACCGTACTTACCGGTAACTTGAATTTCCTTCATAGGCTAACATTGACTGGTTTTCAGCAAAAAAGTTTCAAAGTGTTGATTTTCACAAACTACAAATATTCCTTAAAAATCGCCTGTATGACTTAAACGCATTCTTTCAACTGTTTACAGGAGATGCACCAGTGCTGGATCCAGGATCCAACACTGAGTAAGAAAAAGTAACGATAACAGTTTTTACCTGCTAAGTGCATTTCCTTCCATAGGATAACATTGGTGATTCTATGAGAAAAAGTTTCAAAGTGTCAACTTTTAAAATACAATAATATTCCTTAAAAATCACGACTGTAACCAAAACGCTTTCACTCAACTGTTTACAGGAGATGTACCAGGACTGAATCTAGGATCCAGTCCTGTGGTTAGAAAAGTAATCCATAAAGTAACTAATTGCATTTAACTAGAAATTCACATTGAGCTGAATGTTGCATTGTGTTTGAAAATGTGTTGCCCATTGCAACAACTGTAACTACTGTACTTAAAAGTCTATTGCCTATCTGCAAAGTATTTAAACTAAAGTAATTCATTCTGAGAAAGTATTTTTTGTAATGTAATGTATAATGTAATTACAATGTAATTTAAAAAATAAAATATGTTAAAAAAAATTGTTTCTAAAAATGTAGTAAATCAGTATGAAAAAAATTAATATAACAATTAATACATTTAAAAATTGTCATTTACAAAACCTTTGAAATTCACTAAAAAAAACGTAGGTTTCAGGCACGTTATAGTTAGAAATTAGCATTTAAAAACCTTTGAAATTCACTGAAAAAACCATAGGTTTCAGACACGTTATAGTTACAAATTAGCATTTAAAAACCTTTGAAATTCACTGAAAAAACCATAGGTTTCAGACACGTTATAGTTATAAATTAGCATTTAGAAAACCTTTGAAATTCACTGAAAAAACCATAGGTTTTAGGTACAGTTATAGTTACTTGGACATTGCACTCGTACAAAACCCGTGAAATTCCCCCGTTATAGTTAGTTCAGCTAACTATAACTCGCGCCCCGCAATGCACTGCTGATGACGTCACATATTACATCACTCATGACATGGTCAGTGACATCACTGATGACATCACTGATGACATCTCAAATGACATCACTGATGACATCATCCACGTGATAATCTGATGCACCTCCTCACACCCTAATATAACCTTTGATACACCCACTCTAAATTACAGACTGCCATTCGCAAAACCATAGACACTCCAACACCAATAACTACATACCCACTCACTGATTCTTAGGTCTACACACACACATCCACTCACTCACCCGTACAGTCACTCATACTTACGGTCACTCAGTACAGGACTATCATATGCACTCTTACTCCTATATAGACACTCAAACAACGCCACTCATCCATAGAGATACTCAGACACCTAGTCAGTCATGCAAATAATTAAACACACTGCCATTTACTCACCTATACAGTTATACACACACCAGCTCACTTACTCATACAAATAGTAGCACATTGTTACGCTCTTATACAATCACTGATACAAGCACACACTCATCCATACAGCCACTATCACAATCACTCACTCTTGCTTATAGCTATTTATATACTCCAACACACATATATACTGCGTTTCACATATGTAGTTACTCACACATGTACCACTGGGACATACATTCACTCACTAACACACTCTTACACACACTTACCCACCCATACAGTCTATCACAGATGCACTCTTGAAACCATCCACCCAGTGAATCACCCACTCACACATCTATGCACAGAGTTGCACACACCCCTCCCACACAAACACTCAGGCACCCATACAGATACTCAGACAAGCATTCAATAACTCATATAGACACTCATTTAGCTATTCACAAACACATGCAGCCACTTACACAGCAACAGACAGACGGATACAGACATTCACCCAGTTTAGTCACTAACCCATGCATTCAGTAAGATACGTTAAATCACTCACTTATAGAGTCAGTCACGCACCTACTAAATCATCCATACAGACACTTACACACCCACTCATTCTTCAATACGTCTTTTCCTATATATATTAAAAATATTTAAACTTTACAGAAACACACAGTCACTGGATGATGTCATCAGTGATGTCATCAGTGATGTCATTTGAGATGTCATCAGTGATGTCATCAGTGATGTCACTGACCATGTCATGAGTGATGTAATATGTGACGTCATCAGCAGTGCATTGCGGGGCGCGAGTTATAGTTAGCTGGACTAACTATAACGGGGAATTTCTATGGTTTTGTACGAGTGAAATGTCCAACTAACTATAACTGTCCCTAAAACCTATGGTTTTTTCAGTGAATATATATATATATATATATATTATCTACTGGCGGTCGCCAGTAGATAGTTATAGTTACAACCTATTATCCATAGGAAATCCGCGACATTCTATTTGCAATAACGTTGGCGCCGGTTGACGAATCTTTGCGAAAGCTTCCAACTTGTTGGGGCGCTCCGGTCCGCTCCTACCCTGAAAGTCTCGGGGTGATGATACGTCAAGCGGGGGCCGAGAAAAAAGGAGGGTCCCAAAACGCGTTTTCCCCATTCATTTTTCCATAGGAACCTTTAGTCGCAGCTACAGCCCGAACTGCTGAACGGAATTACCCCAAATTTGGCAAAGAGGTAGGCCTTGGTTCAGACTGGTGCCTTTTGCTAAAATGGTGTAAATCCGTTCAGTAGTTCCTGAGAAATTCACAATTAAAATCACATATATATCAATGGGCGCGTCGGATCCGCGTACCCTCCCGATCACGAGCTGCATGCTAATTGGCTGTCAACACTCCAAATCAAGAAGTGTTGGCAGCCATTTTGTCCCTCGGTAGAACCGAGGGACAGAAACAAGTGCGCAAAGCGCAAAAGGGGCAGGGTAGAAACACCCTGACCCCCTAGGTTTGCTCAGGGGGTCCCACAAGGACCCCTGGGCAAAAAAAAAAAAATTTTTTAAAAATCGGCAGGATGCGCTCAGGGTGCGCGTATCCTGCCGAAAAAATCGAAGCGCGGTCTCCCGCGCTTCGATTGTATTTTGCCCCGGGTGGCCCAAGTCCCGGGGGCATGGTGGGGGTTTAATTTTATGTGTGGGGGGCCTCAAAGGGCCCCCAAGCCCGGGGACCGCCACCCCCGGGGCTTTTTAAAAATGGTGCAGGAGGGCTCTGAGCCCTCCCGCAGCCCCGGGGACCACCACCTCCCGGGGCTTTTTAAATTAATTTAACAACCTGTGTGGGGGCTCCAGCCCCCACACGCCCGGGGACCGCCACCTCCCGGGGCACTAACAAATTAAAATGGGGGTCCGTTTTGGACCCCGAAGCCCCGGGGACCACCACCTCCCCGGGGCTGTGCTCATGTAGGGAGGGGGCCGCGCGGCCCCCTCCTGGAGCCCTTGATGGCCCTGGGGACCACCACCCCCAGGGCCGGCTCCTGCAGTGTCCCGGGTGCCTACCCCGGGACACTGTAGTTTGCTATGGCAGGACGGGAGCCTCGCGGCTCCCGTCCTGCCATAGCAAACTTGCTTTGGATATTGGAAGAGAGAGCAGGGAAACCTGCTCTCTCTTCCAATATCCAAAGCACATTGCTTTTCCACATGGGGAGCAGCATGTCAGCTGCTCCCCATGTGGAACAGCAATGCCGGCTCCCAAGGGACGTGGGGAGCCGGCGGGACTGTGGGGGATTGGGGACCCCCCACAGTCCCCAACGGAGAGGGCCAGCCCCGGGGGATGGGGTCCCCGGGGCAAGTAGTGGCTCGGGAGGGGGCCACGCGGCCCCCTCCCCAAAAAAAAAAAAAAAAATGGAAAGGCCGGCCCCGGGGGATGGGGTCCCCGGGGCCTTAAATGGACAGAGGAGGGGGCCACGCAGCCCCCTCCAAAGAATAAAAATAAAAGGCCATGCCCCGGGGATGGGGTCCCCGGGGCCAATACAGGCCCAGGGAAGGGGGCCATGCGGCCCCCTTCCTGTTTTTTTTTAATTAAAAATTAACAAAAGGGGTAAGGCCCTGGGGGAGGGGTCCCCAGGGCATAAAAACAGGAAAAAGGAAGGGGGCTACACAGCCCCTCTTCAGGGGACAAATTTTTTTTTTTTTTTTTAAACGATCGGGCCCGCAGGCCCCGCCCCTTCCTTCACCACTCTGCAAACGCGCCCCTGGCACGTTTGCAGAGGGGAACGAATTCCCTTGAATACTGGGGGTCCCTGGGGGCCAACTAGCCCACCAGAAACCTCCAATATGCGCCAGGGGCTGTGTTGCAGAGACGTGTAGAGAGGCCACACCCCTTTTACACCTCTCTGCAACGCAGCTCTGTGGCGCTTTTGGAGGTATATGGTGGGCTAGTTGGACTCCGGGGACCCTCAGGATTCAAGGGGACTTAATCCCCAACTTAAAACGCGCCACGGGGCGCGTTTGCACAGTGGTGAAGGGAGGGGCGGGGCTTCAGGTGACATGTGTGCAAACAGGCCCCGTGGCGCGTTTTAAGATGGGGAATTAAATCCCCTTCAATCCTGAGGGTCTCTGGGGCCAACTAGCCCAACAGGTACATCCAGAAAGCGCCACAGAGCTGCGTTGCAGAGAGGTGTAAAAGGGGGTGTGGCCTCTCTACACGTCTCTGCAACGCAGCCCCTGGCGCATATTGGAGGTTCCTGGTGGGCTAGTTGGCCCCTAGGGACCCTCAGGATTCAAGGGGACTTAATCCCCAACTTAAAACGCACCACGGGGCGCGTTTGCACAGATGTCACCTCAGGCCCCATCCCCTCCCTTCACCATTGTGCAAATATTCCTCTAAAATCAGCCGAAATACGAATTCCGATTTACTCACCTGTTATAAGGAGAGACCTCAGTGCTGTATCTTTCAGCCCAGTACTGGTCCTGAAAAGTAATTTTAACCGTACTTACCAGTAACTTGAATTTCCTTCCATAGGCTAACATTGACTGGTTTCACTTGGAAATTCTTCTAAGTGTGGAGTTTTGGAACTTTAAAATATTCCTCTAAAATCAGCCGAAATACGAATTCCGATTTACTCACCTGTTATCAGGAGAGACCTCAGTGCTGCATCTTTCAGCCCAGTACTGATCCTGAAAAGTAATTTTAACCGTACTTACCGGTAACTTGAATTTCCTTCATAGGCTAACATTGACTGGTTTCACTTGGAAATTCTTCTAAGTGTGGAGTTTTGGAACTTTAAAATATTCCTCTAAAATCAGCCGAAATACGAATTCTGATTTACTCACCTGTTATCAGGAGAGACCTCAGTGCTGCATCTTTCAGCCCAGTACTGATCCTCAAAAGTAATTTTAACCGTACTTACCAGTAACTTGAATTTCCTTCCATAGGATATCATTGCCTGCTTTTTGCTGAAAAAGTTTCTAAGTGTTGATTTTTGAAACATACAAATATTCCTCTAAAATCAGCCGAAATCCGAATTCTGATTTACTCACCTGTTATCAGGAGAGACCTCAGTGCTGCATCTTTCAGCCCAGTACTGGTCCTGAAAAGTAATTTTAACCGTACTTACCAGTAACTTGAATTTCCTTCCATAGGCTAACATTGACTGGTTTCACTTGGAAATTCTTCTAAGTGTGGAGTTTTGGAACTCTAAAATATTCCTCTAAAATCAGCCGAAATACGAATTCCGATTTACTCACCTGTTATCAGGAGAGACCTCAGTGCTGCATCTTTCAGCCCAGTACTGATCCTCAAAAGTAATTTTAACCGTACTTACCGGTAACTTGAATTTCCTTCATAGGCTAACATTGACTGGTTTTCAGCAAAAAAGTTTGTGTTGATTTTCACAAACTACAAATATTCCTTAAAAATCGCCTGTATGACTTAAACGCATTCTTTCAACTGTTTACAGGAGATGCACCAGTGCTGGATCCAGGATCCAACACTGAGTAAGAAAAAGTAACGATAACAGTTTTTACCTGCTAAGTGCATTTCCTTCCATAGGATAACATTGGTGATTCTATGAGAAAAAGTTTCAAAGTGTCAACTTTTAAAATAAAATAATATTCCTTAAAAATCACGACTGTAACCAAAACGCTTTCACTCAACTGTTTACAGGAGATGTACCAGGACTGAATCTAGGATCCAGTCCTGTGGTTAGAAAAGTAATCCATAAAGTAACTAATTGCATTTAACTAGAAATTCACATTGAGCTGAATGTTGCATTGTGTTTGAAAATGTGTTGCCCATTGCAACAACTGTAACTACTGTACTTAAAAGTCTATTGCCTATCTGCAAAGTATTTAAACTAAAGTAATTCATTCTGAGAAAGTATTTTTTGTAATGTAATGTATAATGTAATTACAATGTAATTTAAAAAATAATATATGTAAAAAAAAATTGTTTCTAAAAATGTAGTAAATCAGTATGAAAAAAATTAATATAACAATTAATACATTTAAAAATTGTCATTTACAAAACCTTTGAAATTCACTAAAAAAAACGTAGGTTTCAGGCACGTTATAGTTAGAAATTAGCATTTAAAAAACCTTTGAAATTCACTGAAAAAACCATAGGTTTCAGACACGTTATAGTTACAAATTAGCATTTAAAAAACCTTTGAAATTCACTGAAAAAACCATAGGTTTCAGACACGTTATAGTTATAAATTAGCATTTAAAAAACCTTTGAAATTCACTGAAAAAACCATAGGTTTTAGGTACAGTTATAGTTACT